>CAUYQU010017965.1:0-101765 GCA_963574635.1 Cheracebus regulus | reverse complement strand
CTTAGGGTCTAGACTCCTCTTGCTCAGGCCAAGGGGGGGGGGCCCCCCCCCCCCCCCCCCCCACCACCCCCCCCCCCCCCCCCCCCCCCCCCCCCCCCCCCCCCCCCCCCCCCCCCCCCCCCCCCCCCCCCCCCCCCCCCCCCCCCCCCCCCCCCGCGCGCGCGGGGCGGGAGTGGGAGGTGCGCGAGGGTATTGCAGGGGTGAGCCGGAAGTGTAGTGCGTGGAGGGTGCGGGGGTGGGGGTGTGAGTGGGAGGTACGTGGAGGGTGGGGAGGTTGGGGGGGTGAGTGGGAGGTGTGTGGAGGGTGGGGGGGTTGGGGGTGAGTGGGAGGTACGTGGAGGGTGGTGGGGTTGGGGGGGTGAGTAGGAGGTGCACGGAGGGTGTGGGGGTGAGGGGGTGAGTGGGAAGTACGTGGAGGGTGGGGGGGTTGGGGGGGTGAGTGGGAGGTGCGTGAAGGGTGTTGCGGGAGTGCGTGGGAGGTGCACCGAAGGTGCAGGGTGGGGTGAGTGGGAGGGGTGCGGTGGCTGCAGAATGGGGTAAGCAGGAGGTGCGTGGAGGGTGTTGGGCGGGTGAGCGGGAGGTGCGCTGAGGTGAGCCTTGATGTTAGGGGCCACTGACAGAGGCAACGAGCAGGGCCTGCTGAATGCCCACAGGGGACTTGCTGGAGTGACCTCAGACCTCCAGGCCCACACTTAGGACAATGGAGAGGAACAAGTCCGCAAAGGTGGATTCTGTGAGAGGATCTGTGGCACCAAGAGCATGAAGACACGCAGTGTAATGTCTGGTGCGAGGCAGGGAGGAATGCAAGACACCATACGTGCTGGCCTTCCTGAGGCTAACGCATCGAAAAGAGAAGGTGAGTTTAGGCAGAGCTCTGGGATTCAGGTATGCAGGAGTTCACGGCACTTGGAGGAAAATGATTTGTCTGAAATCAAAGGAATCCAGAGTCCAGACAGGAAAGGCTTGGCATTCTCATGATACAGTGAGGCTTAGAAAAAAATTCTGATAGGCTAGTTCAGGGTCCCCTGCTCCATGCACCTGGCAGAGGCCCGCCTGTGGCTCTGGAGGTAGGTGGAGGAGCCACCGGCTCCCAGCCACCAGGTACAAGCCAGTGCTGTGGCAGAAGGCAGAGAGGAAGGGCCCCTTGAAGCATGCCTCAGCAGCCACCCCACATCCTTCCCCACCTCTGCCCACCACTTTCTCTCTTCCTCTCATGCTGGATTCCAACACACCCAGCACTTCCAGCTCTCATGCTCCAGCCACAAGTATTTCTAGAAGGTTCCTCCACACTGGCCTGGCTCCTGTGCTCTACTTAAGGGTGTCTTCCCCCCCTGCCTCCTCCCCTAGCCCATTTCCTGTAATACCAAGACCTTCACATCTCCCAGTTCTGGTGTGTTTGGGATCCCTCCAGGAGTCGGTCAGCCTCAGTGACCCCCTGCACTAGAGGCAGCTGGGTGTCCACATACTGCAACTGTCTCTTTTCTAATGAAGCATACACTCATGAAGATATTAACTCTGCACTTGCTTTAAGAGCTTGCAGCTGAGGGCCAAGGCCATATGCTGTTTATAGCCCTATAAACATGATCTTCCCTCTGGGCAAGATCATAGGGACAGCTGATCTGTGGTGAGCAGGGGCTGGGAGGACCCTGTTTTCTGGCTCCACACCTCACTGCCAGGTCCTTAGGATGAGACAAATTGCATCTTTTTGGCATGGTTGCCCACCTAAGACAAAGTGTGCTGTTTTAGTGTTCTGGAGAATCCAGCCTGCTGAGTAACACTGCTCAACAGTGGACGCAGGGTTTAGGAATGGGATGGCAGGCTAGCCTTGCATACCTCAGTAGGAAAGAATCTGACTGAGAACCAGAGATAGGAAAAAGTTCATTAGAAATGCCATGAAACAAATCATATTCACAAACTCCAGAGCAGGGAATGCAGGTGGCACTTGGGCATTTTACTTAATAGGGCATGTGATCCTCGAGGATGACTGATAAAGACCCCGCGGCTGCCGCAAGACCAGGCCCACTCCTTGCGTCCGCGAACCTACCTTGGCTGACCTGGTGATGGCCCCGATCTCTGAGTACAGATCGGAGCTGTCTGGGAAGTTTTCCACCACCATGGTGCACACGTGGTGGAGAAGCGACTGCTTGTGCACTGTGTCTTTGACTTCTGGAACCTTCTCGAGGTAGCTTAACTCAAACGCTTTGGCCTGTTGCACAAACATCAATAAAAGACAAATTTCACACAGGCTCTTAGAGAATAGCACAGATGGTTAGAATCGATTCCCGGCTGCAGTAGCCCAGCGTTCAGCTTCTCTGCGGCTGAAGCTCCTCAGGCCACACACTCCATGATCCATGGCTGATCACACATGGGCCAGCCACACTGAGAATGAGGGAGCCTCTAGCCCTTTCCCAGCACAGCCATGAGCCAGGTCCCAGGGCTCACCCCTAAATCAGGGTGCTGTGGGAGTGGGCTCTGACATCTGCATATTGACCTCTTCCTCCCTTTGCCTGTTGTTGTCTACTTCCTGGCTAAAGCTGGGCCAATTTGAAAAAGTTGCTTTTCTTAATAGCTGATGCATGCTGGGCTTAATACCTAGGCGATGGGTTGATAGATACAGCAAACTACTAGGGCACACATTTACCTATGTAACAAACCTGCACATCCTGTACATATACCCCGGAACTTAAAAAAGGTTTTTTCAAAAAGTTGTTTTTCTTTAAGCATCAAAATGCATATAAGCATGAATATTTGAGTGATAAGCTCAGAAAAAAAAACAGGGTAGAAGAAAGTTTTCCAATGTCAAATTTGAGAGTAGTTACACTTCATAAAAAATAGTGTGTGTGGTTTTTTCTGTTTTCTTCTTTGTAGCAAGACACAGGTTGAAATAAAAAGGCCCTGATATCTTAAGAACAGAATTCCTTCTAGATTTTCAGCAAGAAGACACGAAAGTCAGTTGTTCTGTGCTCTGGGGGACCTGAGGTACAACATTCATCAGCAGTTAATGGGCAGGGACTTTGTGACAAGGGGTGCCTCAGGATGAGGGATGGGGGCGACTTACATTAGTGCCATTCAGAAAGTTTCCAATGGCTAAGAGAGTAGACAGGATGAAGCCCAAGGTTTTATTGTTCTCCAACTGGTCTATTCCTTCCTTCAGGTCCAGGAGTGGTTCTGCAACTTCCTTTCAGTTAAAAAAAAAAATTAGACGATAAAGAATGTCCACTTTGGCTTCACTTTTTTCTTTTGGCTTTTTGTATAAGGGAATAACAAGCAGTGTTCTCCCCAGCACGAGGCGATCCCTCGTGGTGAGCATTGCTCCTGGGTATGGAAACAAGTGGCAGGGAGAGCCTCTACTCCCCAGACTCTGCAGTGGAGACCAAAAGGAGCTTGTGCTGGGGTGACGTGGGCTCTGGACTCCCCATTCCTGGCCACTGCGAAATCAAGCAGGACCCTCAGGGAATGCCCTCCTCTGACTCTCCTTCCTGGCTGTGGCTGACTTCTGGGACACTCTTCCTTTGCATCTTCCTTTGGTTTCTAGACCATAGTCTTCCTCTTTGCTTTTTCTCCTTCCAGGCAGATTGGCAATGAAAGTTGTGGCCTCACTGTCCCTGAACTGCCCCAGGCCTCCTCCTCCCCTCAAGGCCCTCCACGGCTAGCCACCTCTCAGCCTGGGCTGCTCACTAGAAGGCCACTATCCTCGCTACTCCTCTGCCTTCATGATCCCCTCCCTCAGACCTCCAGCCTGCCCTGTAACCTCATAGCCTCCATCTCCCCCACCCTCTCTGCTGTTATTCTGTGGCCCCCACTCCTTTGTCTTGACTGAGGCTCTCCCCTAGCCTATATCCCAAAGCCAGGAGGTTCAGCTTCAATTTCCCCAGCCCAGGTCCTGCCAGGCTGACTCAGTGATCTGTTTTCTCCATGATGTTACCTCCCTTGGCTAGAGAATGTCACCTGAGCATGCTGGGTGGCCTTGTGACCTAGTCGTAGCAGTCACCTCAGCAGTCCTAGGTGTCTTTATCTCTGCTTAACTTCCTGATGAATTCAATATGGTAGTTCCCCCCTAAAGCCCCCCGACACCCACCACCACATATCTGGCCCTCAGTATAGGACCTTGCTCTCTCCTTTGTCAAAAGATGGAGACCACATAGACTCTCCACTTGACTTAATTATTTTTCTCTTTTAGCGATGGGGGTCTCACTCTGTTGCCCAGGCTGGAGTACAGTAAGGCAATAATAGCCCACTGCAGCCTTGAACTCCTGGCCCCAAGTGATCCTGCCACCTCAGCCTCCCAAGTAGCTAGGACTACAAGTGCATGCCACCACACCCCATTACGTTTTAAAAATTTTTGTAGAGATAGGGTCTCACTATGATGCCTAAGTTGGTCTTGAACTCCTGGCTTCAAGCCATCTCCTGCCTCAGCCTCCCAAAGTGCTGGGATTACAGGTGTGAGCCATTGCACCCGGCCTACCAGGGCTTTAGAATCTGTCTCTTCTGGGTACTTCCTCTCAACTAAGATCCCACAAAGTCCTCTTTTCATCTCTCCCTTTTCTTCTCCACTGGCTTTTTCTGTTCAGCCTGTAACAAACTTCCCCCTGCCCGATTCCAGAGAGGATGCCCACGTCCTCTGCATTCTACTCAAGAGTCTCCTAAAGCTTTCTCCATTAAGGCCCCTTTCATTCTATTCTCCTTCCAAACGTTTGCAATAGGCATCACCTTCAACTTTCTACCAGGGATGCTCTTTCAAAGGAACCCAAAGACCTGCTAACTGCCACAGTCACTGGCAGTTTAGGTGATTATAATCAGGTGGAAGGATTACAGGAAATGTTCTATATTGTGCTTTTTCGTATTTTCCACATTTTCTACAATGAGAATGTAGGATCTGAAAAAAATGTAATTGTTTTGTTTTTTAGTTAGTCATCTGGTGCCCACAATCTAGTGTCTGAGGCTGGTGCCAAACAGACACTTTAGAAGCAGCCCTCATTGACCAGCTGCTGATAACTTGGTGTACACACAACTTCCTCATTGTCAACTCACCCTCTGCACCGTATGCCAAGAATGATATTTCACTGCCTTAATACTGATCAGTGAAAAATTGCCTTTCTCTACACTGTGGATGTGGGATCGGCTACCTCTCTTACTGAGAGCTTACCTTTTCTGTGGTTTCATAATCCATTTTGAATGCCCAGAGGTGAAGCCGCGCGGAGAGCTCGCTGATGGAGGAAAGGGTGAGGAGAAACTGCTCTGCACTGCCCAAGGGCATTTCAGGGTTGGCCAGCTGAGCTTCCTGGATTTTCTGCTTCTCTTCGTCAGTGGGAATCATCGTTAGAATTTTCTGGAAATAGGAGGTGATATAGTATATTTTCTCTTAGTGATAGGCCCTCCCCTGCCCCTTCAATATTATAAAATTTATATTATAATTTTCCAACCAGGGAGTAGAGATATGTACAGGTGTTATATTGTCATAAACCAAATCTACTTCAAGCAACTTGACCCAAATTTTCAGGGTCTTGCACACGAAGGACATTCTAGGCAAGGAAGGGAGGTGGGAGTTGACAGAAAGATGGAAGACAAGACACAAGATTAGAGAACAGCTCCCTACTCCCCAGGAAGTACAGTAAGACATGTCCAAAGGTCTGCTTTGGAGTACTTCTCCTTGATTAAATTAAAAGCTTACAAAAATGAATCATTTTCAAGGAAGTCAGACTGACTTTTGTTCATATGACATATAATCATTTTAACTATATTTCAAAACTTACATAGAAATGTAGTACCTTAAGTAATACTAAAATGTCTGATTGCAGAAAAAATGATGGTATCTACAAATACAAGCTAAAGAAAAAAAGTATATCTTTTTACTTTTATTTGTTTCTGGTAAAAATCAATTGTGGAAGGCAGAGAAGGCAAAAAGGCACCAGAATACTTATGATTCTCATACACTCAAATTCCTTTGTGATTACATTTTTTAAAGTAAAATTTCTCATGTCTACTTTTACCATTCCTATTTAACATCATATGGAAATCTTAGCCAGGCACATAAAAGAAATAAAAGGCATACCGACTGGAAAGGAAAAAACTGCTTATACACATAGATGTCCTAATTGCATAAAAAACTACAAGGAATCTACAAAAAAGTTCTAAAACAAAACAGTGAGTTCAATAGTGTTGTATGATATAGGGTCGATACACAAAAATCCATTGTATTAGTTCATTATCTATATATTTATAATGAACTAATTTTTTAAAGACATGCTATTTACAATAAAACACATAGGGATAACTCTAACAAATCCTGTTAAGTATCTTTATGCTGGAAACTAGAAAATGCTGATGAAAGCAATAAAATAGAAACAAATAATAAACAGAGTGACATACTATATTTATGGATTGAAAGACTCAACACAGATAAGATGAAAATTCTTCCAAAACTGATCTACAGATTTAATTCAATTCCAATCAAAATACCAGCATGATTTTTGTAGATATACGAAGCAGGACAGGTGAGCACCAAAATTAGGGCTTAGTCTAGGAAGGTTTTTGGCTTTAATCAGGAAAGAATTCAAGGGCAAGCTGGTGGTGATAGACTGAAATTTTTTATTGAACAGTACTCTCCTTCTGGAGCAGGGCTAACTCCTAGGCAGTGTGCCCAGAATCAGCAAAGTATGGGCTTTCGGCAACTGTATTTATACTCACGTAAATCTGTTTTCAATTATATGCAGATTAAAGGTCAGGTCAACACAAATTGAGGGGTGGGTGGTTTAGAACTTTTTAGGAAAGGAGCAGTAAGTTTTGGGTCTTGTCATGGAAAGAGGTGGCAACTTCTGGGTTGTTGCCATGGCATTTATAAATCGTCAGGTCTCTAGTGGGAGTATCTTATACCAACAAGCAATGAGGGCAGCTAAGGATTGCTTTTGTCGCTATCTGTGGTTTTTGTCAGTTTTTTTTTTTGCTTTATCCCATCTGAACCAGATCCTGTTTTGGTCATCGGGGTTGGACCAGAAAACAAGTCCTGCTGATTCTAAAAGTTACATGGTAAAGCAGAAGAACTAGAACAACCACATTTGAAAAAGAGTAACCTTGGAGAAATCATATAACCTGACTTTAATAAATAAAAAGCTCCAGTAATGAAGACAATATGTCATTGATAAAAGGATAGACACCTAGATCGATGGGACAGAGCTGACAGTTCAGAACAGGACAAACAAATATGGCCCATTGATTTAAAAAAAGGTGCAAGGCAATTCAATAGAGAGAGGATATTATTTTCAACAAATGGTGTTAGAACAACTAGGCTCTCTATGCAAAAAAAGTAACCGCAAGTTAAACCTTATACCATATACATAAACAAACTCAAAATGGATCACAGATCTAAAAATAAAATGAAATACTATGACACTTTTAGAAGAAAACATGGGGGAAAACCTTTACAATCAATGTTAGGCAAAAAATTCTTATGCATGACACTAAAAAAGAATAGGTTAATAAACTGAACTTTATCCAAATTAAAAACTTTTACTTTGTGATAGACACTGTTAGAGAATAGAGGGCAAGCTGTAGTTCCTCAAAAGATTAAACGTAGAATTATCATATGACCGAGCAATTCCATTCCTGGGTATTTACCCTAGAAAAATGGAAACTTACAGTCACACAAACACTTGTACATGAATATTTGTAGTAGCTTTATTCATAACTGCCAAAAACTGGACCAAGCTAAACATACTTGAGCAGTGAATAAATTGTAGTGGATTCCCTACAATGCAATAGCACTCATTAATAAAATGAACAAACTATAGATGTGTACAATGACTTGAATGAATCTCAAAGGCATCATGCTGAGTGAAAGAAGCCAGTCTCAAAAGGTTACATGCTATTTACAGGACATTCTTGAAAAGACAAACCCATAATGATGGGGAATAAATAAGTGGTTACCATGTGCCAGAGATGGCTTGAGGGTACAACTGCAACAGGGCAACACAAGAGTTTTGTTGGAAAATGGGACTATTTTAAATCCCGATTGCAGTGGTCATTGCATGAATTTATATGCTTTAAAACTCACAGAACCATATACCAAAAAAGTTGCCTGCACTGTATATTAATTCAAAAACTAAAAAACAAAACAAAACAAAACAAAAACAAAATGAGAAACAGGACTCTTGACACCACAGTCCCTACATATGCAGATGTTGACACAAGTATGCATCAGGATGTATCTGCCTGGGATAGATGTAGTCCTGGGCTTGATGAGGCTGTTAACAGGCAGGGCTGCCTTAGTAGTTTATCAGACGTCAGTGAGGAAAACCTGCATTGCAGATGTGAATTCAGGCTGTAGTCAGTGTAAAGTTGTCGAAGGTAAGCCTCAGACAACTCCCTCTCCAACTGCCCCTTCACCAGAGTTCCAATCACCTGAGGCTTCAGGTGGAATTTGAGCATCTGGAGAGCTATGTGGTGGCAGTGCTCCTTGTTTGCCTATAACCTGGCACATGTCCCACCTGCTCACACAGATGACATTAAGAGATAGGCAAGACACTTCAAGCAGATGTTGCCTCTTTAAAAATATGCATGATTTAAACTTGACTAGTTTTTAAAATAAATGCTTCACTAAAATTTGTATTTTAATTTCTTTAGCACTGCCATTGTTTTTGGTATGATCAAAATTCCAAACTTTATACAACCTTCAGAAGACATCGTCCTGTGATAAATTTTGTTGCTTTGTTCTTTTGTGAAAGCAATCACTCTTCTTTTTGTTTTTCATTTCTGTAATTTATACTATTTTAACATTGAGTTGAAGATTTATGAGGCTGCCACCTGCCAGCTGATTTTATTTTTTACACATCACTGACAATAAGAATAGCTGTAAGATAGAGGGATGGCAGGTTAAAGCCACCTCCTATGAGCCCCTCCTATGAGCTGACGGCCCTTGTTTTTCATGAGTAGATGATAATGTGATGAGTATGAGATAGTATAACTTACTTTTCTACATTGGTATATTTATTGATAATTTTATGATCATCATTTCATAGGAAAGCAAACATCAAACAAGACCAATATGTTGATAGGGATAGGGAGCAGAGAAATTCTAGGCAGAAAAGGCCTAGAATTTCCAGGCCCCACCCTCAAGCCTGGAACCCTGGTCCAAAGTGAGAACTTTACATCCTCATTTTCCCACTTGAATGTTGCCTTTTCCAAAACCACCCTGGGTCCGCCCCACCCCCATTCTGTACCCATAAAAACCTCAGGTTCCACTGGCATACAGGAGAGAAGGGGAGAAGAGGAGAAGCGGCAGGACATCAGAGATTGTGGTCTGATGTCGGAGAGAGGCTGTTTGACCCCAGAGGGATGGCCTGACAGCACTGCTTTGAAGTGGAATAGAGCCAGGACGGCCAGACTCTGGGGGAAGCTCGCTTTCCTGCTCCATCCCCTTTACAGCTCCCCTTCCCGCTGAGAGCCACTTTCATTGGCAATAAAACCCTCTGTTTTCCCCGTCCTTCAATTTGTCTGTGTGACCTGATTTTTTCTGGATGTCAAACAAGAGCTCTGGTGCCACAGATGTGGATACTAAAGGCTGTCAGACTGACCCTCTGCCCCCACTGGTGGAGAGCAACCGCCTCATGTGAAAAGGCAGAGGGCCCACTGAGCTGTTTAACACTTAAGCCGTCAGCAATGGCAAAGCTAAAAGAGCGCACTGTAACACAGACCCTCTGGGTTTCAGGGTTGTGGGTACCCCCCGCCAGATGCTGCTGCAGGGCCCACACAGAGTTTTGCTCCTGCTGGTGCCCAGGAGCACTTGCCCTGGCTCCTGCACTCACTCACCTGTGTGCTCTCACTCCCGAGAGGGGTTGAGGACTGCAGGCTGAGTAAGCAAGACACCCCCATCAGGAGGCCCATGAAGGGGTCGGGAAAATTTCCTGTTTCAATGTGATAACCTTGATGTTTTCAGCTTTCTCCTAGATAGTATCCTTCTAGCACTGCTCTAAGTATATTTGCTTCTGTATCTGAAAGTCAGGAATTCTGGAGAAAAATGCAGAAATCTCCTTTTTTTAAAAAAAAAATAGACCCAAATACCCTTGGATTTGGCCATTTCATTTGCCTGCACATGAAACCATAATAAGTAATTCTTTTGCCCTGTGAGTTTTAAAGAGAACCCTAGCTACAACTTTGCATAAACATCTACCACAAGGATTTTCGGAACCGCAGCAGAAAGTTGAAGCCCTAAGACCTATGCCTGGTTTGCATATAATGTGCATATTTGCATGAGAAAACAGTGTTCTATCCAGGTACTTACTTTCCTGTAGCAACTTCAAAAAAAACTTTTTAAAGCATCTTGATAGTATCCTTTCATTCTTATTACTAATTGAGGCACATTAGAGCAGAAATTATTGTATCAAACTCATAGATAAAATGATTTGCCTGAAGCTAAGCTGGATCAACCAAGGCAGAGCTAGAGAAGAAAGCCAGGGCCACCTCTAGTTTCTAGCACTAGCTCCAAAGTTCATGGGAATTTAAATTAATACCGAATAAATTCAAATAAATGCAAATTAATGGTGCAGCTAGGCCACTCAGTCAAGACATTCTGGTTCCCTGGCACTGCTGAGCCAACTGTGACTCTCTGTGGTCAGCCTCCTCTGTGTATGTCTAGCACCCACGCAGCTGGGCACCTGTGGACAGGCACTGTGCAGGGTCAACTGCTTTCAAAGATGCTGTCATTTTTTATCTGTGGCCAAAGAAAACTTCTGTTCCTAGGATGCTGATTGGACTGGCAGCCAAACTGGGCCAAGTTAAATGTTGTTTGGGACCGTTCAGTTGTGCTACCCTTTGAGTGGACACAGACTCTATAAAATATAAATTAGAAAAGAAAAAGAAAAAAATCATTATATTTCCATTTATGATAATTTGATGCCATTTTACTTGGGGAAATATCATTAATGCTAGTTACAGATGGCTGCAAAATGATTTTCTGAAGTTTAATACTCTTATGAAAAATGACTTTCTTAATGAAGTTAACTACTCCTTCAGGTTTTCATGACAAACCTGGATGCATACCACTGGGTTGCTAAGCAAAGCCACAGGATGAAAACATTCTAATTATGTTTAGGTATACAGAGCTTTTAGACGACCCCATTAAGCTGTGGTGCTGTGCTACCGTGCCTGCATCTGAGAAGCAGACAGTTTGGCTAAAGGCCCTTTGGGTGCAAGCTGGAAATCTCATTAACAGAGATCTGTATGTACCCAATTACATCTCTTCTCCGTCATGATTTAACTCTTGAACAAGCCTAGAAAACAAGCTCTGGGTATTGGTTTGGCACGTGGGTCTAGATCATCTCTGCCTCTCAGGTTCCTGAGATCAATGGCCCAAGATAATAGGTAATGCCAGAGAGTCCCCTGGATTCCACATTCTCCAAGAGGGCTGTTTCCACTGGAGCCTTCTCAGCTGTGACTGGGGAGTGCTGAGGGGTCTACATAGTCTCTGCATTCACATAGGCACCCTTTAGATCAGGAGCTCTCAACCGGGGTGACTTTGCTCCTAGGAGGCACATGACAATGTATGGAGACAGTTTTGGTTGTGGAGGGAGGGTAGGTAGGTGTTACTGGCATCTAATGGGTACAGGCCAGGGATGTGCTAAACATACTATAATGCACAGGACAGCCTCCTACAACAAAGCACTATCTAACCCAAAATGCCAGTAGCAGTGAAGTTGAGAAACCTGCTTTAGAAAACAACGTAAAGTCATCGTGACAATGAATTTACTGAGGACTCACAACGCAATTAAATCTCAGTCAGGGCTACCAGTGTTTCCTGTGGCTGTGCCTCCTCGCTTCAAATTGCTCCATAAGTCAGCTACTCCCGGGGAGCAAACATAAGCAGCACAGTGAAGAGGGCTGTGCTGCTTTGTTCACATCTCTCCCTCCCCTTTCAGATTCCTGAAAGGAATGTCTCTGCGGCACACAAACCAGGCATGGAGGGCCCCTACAGAGCCAGCCAACCCCCAAAACTGCGGCCTGTATTCTGGATTCAGGCTTCAGAGCTCCCATTCTGGCTCCCAGGCTCTCCAGCTCACTGGCTTGGGGCCCTGGGCACAGACTAATGCTGGGACTCCTGTTCTTCATCTTCACAGTGGGGAGCATATGTACCTCATAAGCTTTGATGAGAATCTGTGGCAGGCACCTACTTGCTGCCTGACCCCAGTGAAAATCCTATAAAAGTCAGATTTGGTGCTGTGCTGCTATTCCCATATCTGTCAGCATCACAGTATAATTATTTCTTTCTGAATCAAAAGTGTGCTCAACTGGAAACCAGCCAGACAAGAAAAAAGAGTAATTTGGTTCATTCTAGAATTCGAGTAACTTACTGTATCTGAAACTTCCCCCACCTAGGGAGAGTTGCATTTCAGGAAGGAACACAGGCAGAACCAAAAGAATCAATTTCTCCTGATGGACTTTCAAGTTCTCATGACGAGGGGGAGAAATATTTTTAAAGGGAGCAGTTGTCCTTTTATTCCTTTAATCAGGCTGGCTCTGGCTACCTTTGTAGCCTCTTTCTGTCTGAATCTGAAGCTTTTGTGCTCTCTAACGGATCTTCTTGTGTAAATAGGATGACCCAAGAGCCACTGCCTTCTCTCCCCTAGAGGACAGACACTTTGCACTTGGTACACCCAGGTCCACCTAACAGCAGGCCACTGTCCTTCTCCTCCCTTGCTCTCTAGGAGGGTCCCAGAGTGGGCTGCATCACACTGAGGCCTGGCCTGCCCCTTCCTGCAGTCTGGCAGCTGCCTCACTCGCTCTCTTTGTATCTCCCAGCTGTCACCCATTCACTCCTTCATGTCCCTTGCTCTGGTCTGTTGTATGTCCTCACTCTCTTGATTGGCTGGATTCCTGGATTTCACTGGGCCCCAAATCCAATGACTGATATCCTAATAAGAAGAAGGAAGTTTGAACACAGAGAGGAGAATGCTATTTGAAGATAGAGAACACCAGCTTTGCTGCCTGGCCTGGCTCCAGAGCTCAGGGCACAACTTCTTCTGCCAGGAAAGAAGTGCATTTCCCTTATTGTACCTGTTCCTGGAACAGGGTGTATGTGTTTCTCAGAGTAGAGCTGCTTGGGCTTTATATGGCTTTTCTAGGGCTGCCATAATAAAGTATCACCAACTGGGTGGCTTAAACAACAGAAATGTATTCTCTCAAAGCCCTAGAATCCAGAAGTCCAAAATCAAGGTGTCAGCAGGACCATACTGTCTCCAAAGGCTCCAAGGGATGAACTGTGCTTCTTTCCAGCTGCTGGTGGCATTGCTTGGCTTGTAAAGACATCACTCCAATTTTCACCTCCATCATCACATGGCATTCTGTATGTCTCTCCACATGTTCTCTGTCTTCAAATAGCATTCTCCTCTCTGTGTTCAAACTTCCCTCTTCCTTTTTTTTTTTTTCTTTGAGAAGGAGTCCTGCTCTGTTGCCCAGGCTGGAGTGCAGTGGTGCAATCTTGGCTCACTGTAAACCTCCACCCCACCAGTTCAAGAGATTCTCCTGCCTCAGCCTCCCGAGTAGCTGGGACTACAGGCACGTGCCACCACACCTGGCTGATTTTTGTATTTTTAGTAGAGATGGGGTTTTACTATGTTAGCCAGGATGGTCTCAATCTCTTGACCTCATGATCCGCCCACCTCATGCTGGGATTACAAGTGTGAGCCACTGTGTCTGGCCATCTTCTTTCTCCTTATAAGGATACTAGTCATTGGATTTAGAGCCCACCTGAATCCAGTATGACCTCATCTTAACTTGATTACATATGCAAGACCCTTTTTCCAAATAAGGTCACATCCTGGGTGAGCATGAATTTGGGGGGTTGCTATTCAATGCAGTTCAGGCCTCTAGGAATGGTTTTTCCTTTGAAGGTCGCTTCCTTCCAAAGCACGAAGGCATGCCTGGCGGGCTGGGTGCAGACCCCTCTGCATACTGTGTACCCGCCGCTCCTTCCCATTCCTAGGGCCGTGGGTGATTCTGGCCAGAGGCCCGGGCCCTTCCTCACTCTCAACTTTTTGGTAGAAGGGTTGCTCTCCCTCTCTGGAGTTAGGCATGATTGGTTCTGTCCATGCCCAAGTCTCTCAAACAGAAGATGAACCCTAATCATGGAGAGGCTTTAAAGGAGTCTAGGTCTCCCTGACAATAGGAGGATGGGTTAGGTGCCACCCAATGCCACAAAGCAGTGTCCCCAGATCCCCACTCTGACCCAGTGGGCCCCTAAGCTGTAATACCTTTCTGTAGGAATCGGGTGGGCGGGGCACATTGGCTCTGCCCACTCTTTCCATATTATAATAAGAGATTTAACCTGCTACAAACTGGCACCAACCCACAGTGGAGGGAGAGCATGGCCTGTGGAAGAACACAAACCCAGGCCCAGCAGGTGAATCCTGCCTCTAGCTACCAGCTGTGTGGTCACAGCGATGCCATCCAATCTCTCTTCACTTTGTGACATTCAGATCATCGAATGCTAAAGCCTCAGCTGGCTTGAGTTTTCTGGCTTATCAAATGAAACGCATCTCTCTGTACCCCAACAAATGCCAAGAAAGTTCTTACATGGATGTGTGCGTGTACTGAAAATCCTACCCTTGAAAGTGTTTGTTAAACATTATGTGGTTTAAAATGACATGAAAGAAGACCCTAGTGGCCTCCCAAGGAGGTTATCATATTCTTCTTTCATTTTGAGGTAGGCAGAATGTGGTCAGAGGGAGATTGGTAAATAAACCTGGGTGAAGATTGCTGAACTTCATGGGTAAAGTGAGGCTCCCTCTCCCCTCAAAAAGTTTAACACGTGTAAGAATTATTAAGCTTATTCAAAGTCTAGTTGAGGACAGAAAGGCACCAATGGACCTTTTGAAATGTGGACATGTAGCATATTATAAAATACAAATAATGCTTAATAGAGCTTCCCTTACCTCGATTCCTTCTTTGTTTAAGGCATATTCATCAAAATTCAAAATGGCAATCTTAATCGTCCTTGGAGGGGGCAGCACTGTCAGACCAATATTGATGGCGTTACTCCTCTTGGAATCCAGAACAATGATCTCTTGCCTTTTCCCATCTGCAGCAGTTTTCTTAGTCATAAAACAAGGAGAATCTAAGATTAATGCATCATCTTGGGTCCTTCCTGCATTTCATTATTAAAAGCACTCACTACTTATTTAGAAACAAAAACAAATGGCCCCAGTTCAGCTCAGAAGGGACCAGGGATTAGCTCTGAGGGGCCGCCAAGCTTGGGTCAGCAACAGAACTTCAAGAGTCAGACACATAATAAAATAAAATGGATTTTACTTCAATTGGGAAAAATGTGATATTTTTCAAGAAAAAAAAATCTGTTTTTTTTCCGTAGAAGCAGTGAAAACAAAATCAAAACCTTTCAGAGTTCCTTTCCTGTGGGCTTTGAGGTGTTAAAATGTGTCTTGGTTGGCTTCATACATACAGCGTGTGCCCAGAGAGAGCTGGTTTACATGCTGAGAAGAGAGGATCGATAAGGAGAATACAGCAGCACGGGCCGGTCAGCCCCTCGGATCTCCCCTCTACTGCCTCAAAGTGCTCGCCTCACCGTTCAGACAGTCCATGCCCTTCTACCAGAGCACCTCTGCCTGTGCTGTGCACTTAGACCTCTGTGCAGCTGCCTGTCGGATGTATGAAGAGGGGCCTTCTGAGGAAAAGAAATGAAAGGGCATGCACCGGTGAGGACAAATAAGGGACAGACAGCCTTAGAGGCCTAGGAGGGGAGCAGGGAATAAGAAGTGTCCTGGCATTCTCATAAAGCCCTTGTATGTGTGTCTTTCCTGTTGGCCTGGCTGGTCCTCAGAGGCAGGTCCTAGGTTTCACTTATCTCTGCAGCTAGCCCAGAATCAGCACAGGATGGGAGCTTGGCAAGTGTGTGTTATGAGCTGAATGTTCATGTCCCCTCAACATTCATAAGTTGAAGCCCTAACAACCCCCAAAGTGATGACAGTTGGAGGGAAGGCCTTTGTAGCTATTTAGGTTTAGATGAGGTCACGAGGGTAGGGTCCTCATGATGGGACTGGTGTCATCATAAGAAAAGACCAGAGTGCGACTAGTTCTCTCTCTCTGCTACTTGAAGACACAGCAAGAAGGTGGCTGCTTACAAGCCAAAAAAAGTGCCCTCACCAGGAACAAAATTGGCCAGTACCTTGATCTGGAGTTCCCAGTCTCCAGGACTGTGAGAAATAAATTTCTGCAGTTTAGGTCATCTGTGTGTGGCATTTTATTATGGTAGCCTTAGTGAACGAAGACAGTGTATGTGAAGTGACGTCTTAACCCTGCCACTGGTCAGAGCTATAACCGCAAGACCCCCAGCTTTCTTCTTCAGCTCTTGAAAGTTGGGTGCAGGTGGCACTGGCAGGTAGGTGGGAGGAGACCTGGCTCTGCAAGTTCCTTGCTCTTGCTCAGGTTTCCCTTGAGGCAAACATACCGGGAAGGATGGCTATTTTGACTCATGTAACAAGTCCAGAGTGACAAAGATGAATGAGGCACTGTGCATCTCCTGAAGACACATTCAGCACAGGAATGGGGTGTGCTGCGCCCTCTGTTGTTGAGGAAGCTCAACAGCAGAGCAACTGTAACTCACCTGGTGGTGGAGGGGGTCTGGAAGGGCTGACCCTTGGGCTGGGCCCTAAAGAATATCTAGGATCTAGTCTGGGAAGAGAAGACATGATTTTGTCTAGGTTGTTGAGAACTGCTAGGGATGAGGTTGGAAGTTTGATGGGGCCACATCCCAGAGGACTTGCTGACCCAGCCAAGGGGCTCTGACCACACTGTGCAGGCAGGTTTCCTCTGGGCAACTGACTGCCACTCATCATCCAATCTCCTGCACTGAGGCCTCACCTTGTTCTCTGAAGCAGGGGCCCTCGCTGGGCCTGGGAGCAGCCAAGCCAGCTAGAGAAGCTGGTTGGCTGTAACCCCAGGGACAGCAAGGCATCAAGGAGAAACAGGCTTAAGTCCAGCTTAAGTCCTGCTGGAACCTTCCAGACTTAGTTGCTAAATTTCTATTTTAGCTCCTTAAATATGCAGCTGTAAATAAACTCAAACTTCTTAAAAACAACAACGACAACTGAAAACATCCCAGCTGTTTTTGGTCCTGTTGGTGGCCAGGAGAAGCAGTTCCTGTGGGTGAGGTCATCACCTTTGAACAGTGGGCTCCCAGGGACACACAGCATACATGCCTCCCCACTCTTCAGGGAAAGTGTTCTGTTCTATGTAGTTAACTGAAGAAACTTATCAAGAGTCCCTGGAAATTCTCAACTTAGCTTTTAAATCTAATTCTATGTTGTGTGTGGAATGCTAAAGGAATGAGAAAGGTTTGACCAAATATTGAATACAGGCAATGAAGAGGAACGTTACAACTAGCAATGGCAACACTGTGGTGCTAGAGGCCTGCTTCTCTGGGCACTGCTGGGCATCTACCCTGAATCATGCCCTTTTCCCCACTCACCAACAGGACCCTGATTTTTTTCAGGCTGGCAAAGTGTCCATTAAATCACTTCCTTCCCTGGACCCTCTGCAGCTGAAGCTGGCCCCGTGACCTGGTTCTGGCTTTTGTTTCCCTGATTAAAGAGCAACAGACCTGGTGGGGCACGCCTTGTGCTCTTCTTTCTTCTTCCTGCCTAGAATGGAGATGTGGATCTGGAGGCACAGTGGCAGATGTCTAGTGAGCACAGGATGGCAACAGGGATTCCTTGGGAACCAGTAGCCCTCAACCCCTCATCCCCACATGCCCATCACTCTAGGAGCCTGGAGAGATGCCTGGTCCACTCTTCCTTCTGAAAGCCTCTCATGCCCATCCTTCCTCTTCCATTCCTACCTCCTCCACTCGAGCCTGACCACCCAGAACCCCACTTCTCAGAACAGCCTAGCACTAGCCTCCTGCTTCTAGTCTCTTCTCTCTCTAACCCATCCATCCTACTCTTGCTAAAAGGCACTTTTCCTTAGGGCATTTATTCGATCAGAAAGCCACAGTGGTTGTCTATGGTTTAAAATTTGAAAACAAATATAAGGCAGAGCTCAGAGAAGAAAGAGCGGTCCTTGTGAATGTTAGAAAATGTAAATGCCCTTCTTGAAGTAGACTGCATCTAGAAGGAGGGAGTGAGATGTGACGGGCAGAGGTCAGACAGGTATCAGGAAGAGGAGAGGAAGCAGCGCTTCTTACTAGGAAATCAGAGAGTTGTTCTGCATTTGATAAGAAACCAGACAGCCCCCAAGAAATACCCAAACAAGGAAACAAAGCAAAAACTGCTTGATGTTTCTTCTATTGAAAGAAAATGACACTTTTTTTAGAGTAATAAAAGAAGACTTGGATAAATGAGAAACTTCATGTTCCTGGATAGGAAGTCTCAATATCATAAGTGTGCTTTACTTATCACTCATCTGATCATATACATTTATATATATAACACTTAGATATATTTATATATGTAATATATACATTTACATATAACATATATATTTATGTATACAGTTTATATATATAATATATAGGCTGTCCAATATATATATTACTTTTATTTTATATATACGTAATCCTATTAAAATTCCTATATGATTTGTTTTTGGAATTAGAAAAAATGTCTAAACATGAAAGAATATATGTATGAAAGTGTCAAACATGTTCTTAAAATGTAGAGTTACATATAATATCTACCCAATCAGCTATCAGCTGTGGAGCACAGGCCCTAGAATAGCTGGAATGATAGAACAGAATAGAATAATACAGAAAAAGCTCTTATACAATGGTTCAGGACATTCTAACAAGGACACCAAGATTAGTGACCCAGAATCTAACATGAAAATATCAATTTTTAATATGGAATCGGAAAAACTAGCTTTAATCCAAACAAACCAATATGGTGAGCTAACATTATGACAGACTGGGCTGACTGACACCTTCCTTCTTAGGAAAGGAAAAGGTCAGGGGAAAGCAGGAACCCAGGCTGGGTGGGAACGGCCAAGCGTCAGCACGGCACAAGTATACCACAGCCAGGAGACCCCTTGCTGACTAGGGTATGATGCCACCCTGCTGCCTGGAGTCTCATGTCATTCTCAATGATGGCCCATGAGGCTGAACCCTGCACAGGTACAGAAGAGGCTGAGAAACAAGCCCAGTCCCGGATGGCCTCTTTCTGATTGACTGTGTAAGCTTCCCTATATTTATTGCCTTTCTTTGATATACCCTCCATTTCCTTAAACAGATATTTCCTGAGTGCCTGCTGTTAGGTGCCTGGTTCACAAGTGGGAACATTTCCATGCAGAGTAACAAAAAAAAATGCATACCTGTAGAGGGCCAGGATGCCCCCAACACCTATGGTCAGCTCTGGAGCAACAGGACATTGGGATTTTTGTTCAGTTTGTTGATGAAAGAACAATTAGTCAAAACCTGTCTTCTTCCTCAGCAAGTTCTAAGAACTATTAGGGAGGAAGGAATGATGGACGGAGGTGCCTGTGGGCCCAGGCTCCAGGTACAGGATGCTAGACCAGGGGCTGGCTGGCTGTGAAAACAGCAACAACTATCTTAGAGTTGTCAGCAAAAAGGCAGACATGAGACAGTGTGCAGGAAACCACTGAGGGGCCATCTCTGAATATGCTGCTTTCCCAAATATGTCCAGAAGTGATCAAAAAAAAAAAAAAAGAGGAACTTGTTTCTTTAAGAAAGTAGGGGGAAGCCTGGGAAGCAGCCAGGCTCTGTTTTGGTTCCAAAAAGCCTAGTTAAGTTAAACTCCCCTTCAGAACTCCAACTACCAGGAGCCTCCAACATGCCCATAGTAGCCCCTCTCCCCTGGAGGAAAGACAGTCTCCGGAGAAATGCTTCAGGGTGAATGCCATGTAAGGCTTTTGTTTGTTTTTGTTTTTGACTTGGCTAAGAGCTAAGAACACTGCAGGGAGAGGGAGCAGGGGTGTGCACAGCCAAGATGAGAGAAAGGCAGAGGCTACTTTTTGTGGAAAGAGAGGATGTCCAGGCGAGCAGGAAACTCAGAGGGAGCAGGAGGGGGTGATTAAGGCAACTCAGGGAGAGGGTACAGCTTCTAGGAAGATGGAAGTGAGCCCCTCTAGGATGAGGCTTCAAACAGCACAAAGGGGAGGTAGTGACTGTCAACTGCGAAAGCTTCAGGGAGGGGCTGTGCCTGTTCTCCGCAGCCCCAGATTCAGCTCGTGGGCAGCTATTTGGATTGGGAATCTGCTTTCTAGAACCAGCAGCCCCAGAAGGTAGGACCCTGCAAACTCAGCCACTCCATGGGGCAGAAAGTCACACATGGTTATAGGAATATTTTCTAGAACAGCTAAGCCAGATATTTCAGTTCGGCTGGATATAAGCACTGCAGAGTCACAAGTTCATCCAGGTAGATCCTTGGTGAGACACCAATCCTTGATGCAGAGATGGATGGAAAAGGGCCCTTGCAGGGGAGACACTCAAGTCAGGGTTTCGGAGAGAACAGATTATTGTCTCCAAGGAAAAGTATTTAAGAATCTGCAAGTAAAGACTCGAACTTGATTCTGATTGGCTACTGGAAAAGAGGGACCACCATGCAAGAGTGACCACAACCCACTTTCAGTCGGCATCCTGGGAAAGGAGAAGACCTAGCTCCACCTCAGAGACACTCGGTTTTTGGAAAAAGAAGAGTGAGGATCAAGGTAGCAGTTAGGGAAAAAAGTGGAAAGAAAAATTTAAATAGTAAATAGTAGTCATTAAGGCTTCCTGACATGTTCCCACATCACATTGCCCCTTTGCATTTTTAAAGAGTATTTTACTAGCAACAGAGGATGCAGTATGTAAAAAGTGGATATTTAACATAGAACATATCACCCCAGGAGGTGCTGCCATTGACAACAGATCCTGGGCTGAGGATGTGATTTATTAGGAGAGCTGCGGGAGGTCTGGAGTGCGCTGCTAAGCCTGACAGCGCTTCCATGAAAGGCGACAGACCTTTGCAAATGCTTCACCGCATCACCGCTAGAGACCTTGGGTTGGGCTCAGAGAAGCAGAAGTTCTAGAAATGGTAAGTCATCCCTCCTCACTCCCTGCTCACTGCCAAGAGTGACGCTACAGGATATTTTCAAAACTGTCCGTTGAGAAAGTGACAGTTTACAAGGATGCAATGACACAGATGTCACAAAGATGTGACAACTATAGAGTTTTCCTAAAGTCTTGAAACGAGGGAGACCGGGAGATGTATAGGAAAGCATTAAGGCAAACCACCCCCTCCATTTCCCCACTCACACACACCCTAAAATGAAAAACAAAAGCAAAAAACTAAGCCTAAGCAAAGGCTGAGAAATCCTTAGAAATAAAATTTCTTGCCAGATTAGGTTTGCCTTATTGTTAAAGAAAGAGTATTAATTTCTCATATTTGCCCTTTGAGTTGTCCAGAGCAGAGGCCAACTGTTAAACAGACTTCCTGCATTAACTAAGTTTATTTGTTATCCTAACCCACAGACCCAGGAGAGAGGGAGGGAGTCTCCATGTCCTCCAGGGGTCTTCGGCTCTGACATCTTTCTCTGGGGTCATTTTATTCTCCTATAGGGTTCACCGCATCCTATAGGACCAATAGGCATCCACCAGGACTGTCTGGCACACAAGGATGTACGAGCACCCTGCTGAAGTACCAGAGCTGTGTTCTGAGTTTCTAGGTAGAATTCAGGTTTCTGAGGGTAATGTTAAATAACTTACTCCCTTATGTACTGAACTTGAATATAGTGTAGGAAGATTTTTGATCTCTTCGCAGGAAAATATAAAGGGTCGGGGGTGTCAGTGTGGAGAGTGGTGCCGGGGAACACAGTGCTCCTTCAGTGCTTCATGTTTCACCTCAATCAGTGGTTCACAAAACCTTGGTTGCACTTGAGAGTCACTGAGGAGCTTTTACAAATATACTTGGGAAGCTGAGGTGGGAGGATCCTTTGAGCCCAGGAGTTTGAGGCTGTAGTTAGCTGTGATTGGGCCACTATACTCCAGCCTGGGCAGCAGAGTGAGACCTTGTCTCTAAGAAATAAAAAAAAAAAAAAAAAAAAAAAAACCCAGGCTAAGGCTCACCCCCAACCAATTAAATAACTACCTCTAATTTTTCTTTAAAAGTTGCTGTTACTAGTCCAAATAGATTTAGAAATTTCAAGGTAAATAAACTCCAGATACATTCTGGACTCCTTCCCTATGATAAAGCTAATGAATACAAGAGAATAAGACAGCATCAGGTCCCCAAAGTGGAAACTGAGTTCCACTCCGTGTCTGTTTGGATCTGCCTGTAACTTGGGGCACAGAAGCTGCCCTCTGAGAGCAGGAGGGATTTTGCTGCCCCTGGTTAGGTACAAGGATTGGAAAGTCACTTTCCTGGGGCTCCCAGGGTGATGTCAAGTTCAAGGGAATCTCAGAGCTTTCTGCCCTGACATCTTTCTCTGGGGTCACCTATGGGGCTTACCACATCTTAGACCAGCAATCAGAACATAACAATGAAATTTAGCACAGGATTTCTACCTTTCTCCATAAAACACAATTCATCTTATGAAAACACGATGTAATTCCAGGTGATAGAGAAAAATCGATCCAATTCCAGAAACTATTTTGAAAGAAAATTAAAAAGCGCATCTTTTCAGTCTTATAATTTTTTCATTAAGTGGTCACCCCAGCCTTAGATCTGGCTCATGAATCTTTGTTTTCGGGTGGCTTAGTCACAGACCTGCCCAGTAACTCTTGTCTAATGTTAGTTTTTTGGATGAAACCTAAAACCAATTCTCTTTGTTTTGTGCTGTCTTGTGAAGTCTATTTCACTCTATTTTTGTTGCATTTTATTTATTGTACTTAATTTAAAAATTTCTGAGCCAGAATTCAGAAGTGGCTGTTTATATTATGATTTATGAGGAAAACCAAAGTCAAGGATTAGAAACAGAAGTGAAGTTGGTTATATCTGTATTGGTTACATATACAAAATGGGTTCAACTCTCCAATGTAATGTGGGGTTTGTTTTGTTTTGTTTTTTTTGAGACAGGGTCTTGCTCTGTCACCCAGGCTGGAGTGCAGAGGCATGATCACAGCTCAGTGCAGACTTGATCTTCCCAGGCTCAAGCAATCTTCCCATGTCAGCCTCCCAAGTAGCTGGGACTATAGGCATGTGCCACCATGCCTCGTGTGTGTGTGTGTGTGTGTGTGTGTGTGTGTGTGTGTGTGTGTGTGTGTGTGTGTGTGTGTGTGTGTGTGTTTCATAGAGATGGAGTTTCACCATGTTTCCCAGGCTGGTCTCAAACTCCTGAGCCCAAGCCACATACCTGCCTTGGCCTCCTAAAGTGCTGGAACTACCAGCATAAGCCACCCATTTGGCCAAAACACAGTGATGTGTTTTAATCCTACCTTACATTCTTACCTTTTGTAAGATTTTGTAAACTAGCTCCTGTTCACATTTCCTATCCCAAAAACAAAGGTAGGGGTTTGGGGGTCTCATTATAGAACAGTCTGGAATCAGTTTGGTAAACTTTTCAATATATCACTTTCCTCTTATGCTCCTACTTGCTAAAAAAATATGCAAACATTTGTCTATTAGCTAGGCAATAAACTGTTCTAGAGGTCACTACCTGTTTCAGGCAATCATGGAACTTTGGGCTGAGACTGCAGAGGCTAGAATATTATCACCGACCAAATTGGCTGCAGTAGAACCAAGAGAAGGAGGGAGGTAGGTGAAACATTGATTTTGGGCCTTCTTGAGGAAACTTTTAATCCTCTAAAAATGAAGGTAGGAGTGCATTCACCTCCATACTTTTACTCCATTTTATTCCTCCCAATACTGAATCAAGGGGCAGGCTCTCCCCAGCAATCTGATAGGGAACCACAAGAAACGTAGAGGTGCAGCCAGCCAAGTGGGCAATGAGGGGAGGAAGAGGAGGAGGAAGAGGAGGGGGAGGGGGAGGGGAGGAGGAGGAGGAGGAGGAGAATTCTGTCCAATTAAGTCAGTGGGTTGGAGGTTGGTGTCAGCAAGTTAGGTCACAGGTAACTCTTAGCAACCACAGACTGCTGTCTTAATCCTGGCTGGTCTTCTCCTAAATGTCAGGCTACCTATAAGAATTGGAAGCATGAGACCAGGTGCAGTGGCTCATGCCTGTAATCTCAGCACTTGGGGAGGCCAAGGTGGGTGGATCACATGAGGTTGGAAGTTTGAGACCAGCCTGGCCAACATGGTGAAACCCCACCTCTACACAAAATACAAAAATTAGTTGGGCGTACTGGTGGGTGCTTGTAATCCCAGCTACCCAGGAGGTTGAGGTAGGAGAATCTCTCGAAGCCGGGAGGTGGAGGTTGCAGTGAGCCAAGATCACAGCACTGCATTCCATCCTGGGTGACAGAGCAAGAGTGTGTTAAAAAAAAGAAAAGAAAAGAAAAGAAGAAAAGAAAAAGAATTGGAACGGGGCATGTGGATGGCTGGGCACCACTTGGTACCAGACCTAGAAAGTCAAGACTCAGATATACCAAGAGTGGGTATCTGGCAACCCTTTCCTAGGTGTTATTTTCTAGAGAGGACAAAAGCTGGGTCTACTTTCAACCAAAGGACAGGACTGATTGAGTATGATTTTTTTAACTGGATCCTGGCAGTATAGATTTGTGAACGAGACAGTTTTAATTCTGACTTGAGGGGATTCTTGATGCTGGAAATGATTTAGACTCATGTCCTCACTGAGAAACACACACTGGGGCAAATGCCAACCTGCGAAGGGCAGCAAGCAGCTTAAGAATCCCAGCACGTGTTTGGAAAGGAAGCTGATCGATCAGCTACAGCTCCCCTGGCTGGCCTGTCAGCATCCCACAGCAGTGACGGGTCCTGACTCTGTCACCGTGCTCCTCGTCTGAAGGGTTCAATTGCTCTGAGGATCCTACATGTAATTTTTGATATGGAATTGGTGCCCAACTGGCAGGGCTGGGAACTTGACTCAGACAGTTTTATACTCACCCAAAAAGATGATAAATGCATACAGCAATACACGGAGTTAAAATTAATTCATGATTATAAACGTTTGCATGTTTATTCTAAATTATACTTTATGCAGTGCTTTCTCATACCCCTAGTACCTGAAAAGAGAATTTAGCTTTAAATCTGTTTTAAAACTGAAATATACCCAGAATGGGTTTTTAAAAGCCAGTTCTTTAAGATATGCAAAGGAGACTCTATTAATTTAGGGAATCATCAGATATAAAATCTGTGATCCAGTATCTTGCAGTTTCTTTATCAGTGGAAATTAACCATGGCTTAACCTTTGATGTTCAATAACTTTACGTACAGTGTTTCCCATTGATAAAAGTGGTATAACCTCTCTGTTACTATCACAGCAGCAGTGCCTATAGGAGTCTCAAACATTTATCCCAAATACTAAATCTAGATGCATGTGTAATATTGACAGGATGCCAAATATATGGCTCCTGGAACACTTCCAGATAGCTGCAAAATGCTGGCTTGATCAGGGCCGAGCCAAAGAAATGGCACTTGGATTATTGCCTTTGAGATTATTGGGTGGTTACAGATAAAGTTCAAACTACTACTATCAATCATAATCAATGAAGGTAAGACTAAATAAGCATATCCCATATTTGGTGAGTCAGCAAGTCCACTTTCTCTAGTTAATATCAACATCTGTTATTGGGCTATGCTGCTATTTGGTTGGCCATTTCTGTCTTCTTTTCCTCAGGGATATTTGCCTAACATAAGTAAGCTGGTAACCATGTTAGCTAATAAGGGTCTCTGACTCATGTAGCCTACACCTAGGATGTGGCAGAAGGAATACTACATTAAAGATCAGATTTTTATACCAGTGGACTTTCTACCAAATAGCAAAAGCAACGCAAAAGAGTATTTTATATAGAACAAATCTCTTCAGCCCTACCCAACTTCCAATCAAGAAGCATGCTGAAGACTAGCAGTACCTTTGAGACAGACAGTTCCTTGGATTTAGACTCAAACAGGTGCTCCAGTCTGGAAGTGTCCACCTTAATTGGTTCCAGTTTTGACCACAGGAATTCTCTGCAGCGACGGTTGTTTTTACATGGCCAGTCAAAAGGCCGAACTTCATTCCAGAACAAACGGATGGTCTTCTTTTTCTTAGTGAATGTGGGCTGACCCCTGGGTATCTGGGACCACCCTAAGCCCTGAGGAGCGTTGAACACTGGAGGAGGAGGAGCCAATAAATTACCGGGGACAGGAGGGGGAGGGACGCTGTCCAACAGGGGTGGAGGGGGTGGGGGTGGCAAACCCAGAAAGGTGGGTGGGGGTGGGGGAGGCGGCCCAGGGGTCTCCCTGTGACCCAGGTCCACATCTAGGACATCGATGTCATCCTCCTCCCCCAGGTCAGTGAAATCCATGTCTTGGATTCTGAGCTCCCTTGGATTGGCCATGAGCTGGTCCCAGATGTAATCAGACTCTGTCTTCAGCTGCACCGGTGCTGTCTCTGGGACCTTGTCATTGGGCTCAGTATCAGGGGAGACTGAACCTCTCCCCAGGTCTCCGCTGTTGAATTTTTCAGCAAATGCTTTCACACTGCCCCGATTGTCCAAACAGCCGACGTCCACCCTCCTGACACTCTCATCCTGGGCCTGAGAGTTGGCCTGCAGGGTGGATATCCTGGTGACAAGGCTGGCTACTGCCTCCACCTCCTGCTGGGCCCTCCCAGCCTCCCCATCCCCCTTCTCCTCATCATCAGGGGATTTCCTGTTATGGGCATACAGCATGTCCAGCATGAACCGTTTGTTGGTGAGGATGTCGCCACACTGTCCATTTACACCTGCATCCTGTACACCTGTGGGCCACAAACCTGAAAGTACACAGGAGAGAAAAATGAGAAAGGAGCAAGGGGGCCTCATTTCCATGAAAAATCCGATTAGAGAATATGTGAACTTGACACATGGGAGTGACTTCAGAGAAGACACTGCATTAAGTAGTCAAAGCCGTGGGCGACAAGATGCTCTTGGGCAAGAAGAGATGCTGCTTCATAGTCCCGCACCCAAGACTCTTCCAGGCATAACACTGCTCCTGGCTCCTACCTGGGCTCATAGGAGAAATTTTCCTTTCTCCTGACCACCCACAGCAGCTGGCCAGGACTTGCCAAGCCACAGGTAACTAAGGACCCTCTGCCCTAACTTGACATAGGGAGGCAAAAAGCCACTCCCTAGCCCCAGCAGGTGTTGGAGAGCCTGGAAGATAACCTTCGTTTCTCTCCCTTACTCCAAATCTGTACTGGTGGAGCTCAAAGTGCCTCAAAGACACAGAAACTGTGCCACTGGTCACTCTTTAGGTTCACTCCTTATCACAGTCTCTAGTTTCCAGGGGGCTGAATGCTGCCTGGCAATCTCACCCACTCCTCTTCTAGGTTACTTTCCATAGCCTTCTCTCCTCTAACCGCCTGGCCCATCTCAGCCTCAGAGATGACCTTGCTTCCTAGTTCACCAACTTAACAGATAAAGCCAAAAGGAATCTTCCAGAGCCTCCCTTCCACCTCTACCCTCCCACCTGCACTGACCCTCAGAACACAGTCTCCCTCCTGTGACTGCCTCATAAACATCCCTCTTAGCAGGGGTTGGCTGCCCACTTGTACATTAGACACCCGCTCCAGAAATTCTCTCTCCTGCATTTCCCATGGCCCTCCCACTAAAGCCTTCCTTCTGGCCCATTAACATATATATAATTTCCCCAGTCTTAGAAAAGCAAAGCCACCCTTGGTCCCACCCATCCCTCCAGCTATCACCTAACTTTAACTTTTCTCCTTTCCTTTAAAGTATAACTGCTCATAAGAGTTGCTTTGCCCACTGCTTCCAATTTCTCTTTTTCCTTTCACTTGGACCCAGTCAAAGGGAGCTACTCCTCCCACCACCCTCCACAGCTTCTGCTTTCAGGTACCAGTGACTTTTGTGTTGGACTAGATGCAGCCGACCACTCCCTCCTCCTTCACGGGGCTCCCAAGAGATGACATAAGGCTCCCAGGACATCTGGCTACTCCTTCTCAGTCTCCTTCACTGGTTCTTCCTTATCATTAACCTTTAAATGTTCTTGGACCTCTTCTCTCCATCTGTACTCTTTCAGTCTCATCTAGTTTCAGGACATTAAATGCCATCCATAAAATACAACCTTCTCCACCTCTGCGCCCCCAACCTAAGCTGCTTCTCCTGCAATCCTTTGCTGTCTCAGCTATGGCAACTTCATCCATCTTGCTGCCAATTCCAAAAACATCAAAGTCATCCTTGACTGCTCCTGTTCTTTCAACCTCCACATCCAGTGTTGCAGGAAACTGGCTATACCTTTATGTCATATCCAGAATGCAGCCACTTTCCTCAGCACCTCTGCAACCACAACCATGGGCCAGGCCTGCGTGGGTTCCTGCCTACAGTACTCCAGGGGCGTCCCCGCTGGACTCTTTCATGTCCCTTGATAGCCAATTCTTACCCCAACAGCCACGTGATGTTATAAAAATGTCTGATCATATCTTTCTACTCAAAGTCTTTTAACAGCAACACCTTTTCCTGTGAGAAAAAGCCAATGACACGATGTTCACGAGGCCTTCCATGATCCTTCCTTACTTTTCATTCATTGCCCACCACCATCACTCCCCAACCCCTAGACACGCATGCCCATAAACCTCGTTAGCTACAGCAATTTCTCCCCATTCCTAGACCTCACCAAGTATGAACCGGCCTCAAGGTGTCAGCCCCTCCTGGGATAAACTGAACCCAGTGAATCACACAATTTTATCCTTGACCTCCTTTTAGTCTTTGCTCAGACCACAGCTTCTCAATGAAGTCTTCCCTGACCACTTAGTGAAAACTGTGCAATCCTCCCCCAACACTGTTGATCGTCCTTTCCTGCTTTATTTTTCATCACAGCTCTTAGGACTATCAAATCTGTCACATTTTACTTATTGTCTGCCTCTGCCCTGTCACTGGAATAATTATAATTACTAATCAAATTGCCTTCTTCATGGGATGTAAACTCTATGAGAACAGGATTTGGGTTTTGCTCACTGTTATTTCTGCAACATGGGGAACGAATGAATGAATGATCAGGAATGTTATTCCTCTGTGTTTGCCTCCTTGGAGCTTGTATTAGTCCATTCTCATGCTGCTATAAAGGACTGCCAGAGACTTGGTAATTTATAAAGGAAAGAGGTTTAACTGACTCACAGTTCAGCATGGCTGGGGAGGTCTCAGGAAACTTACAATCATGGCAAAAGGGAAAGGAAACATGTCCTTCTTCACATGGTGGCATTGGAGAGAAGAATGAGTGCCCAGCAAAGGAGGAAGCTGTTTATAAAGCCATCAGGTCTTGTGAGAACTAATTCACTATCAGGAGAACAGGATGGGGGAAACTGCCCCCATGATTCAATTATCTTCACCTGGTCCCTTCCATGACACACGGGAATTATGGGAACTACAATTCAAGATGGTATTTGGGTGAGGACACAGCCAAATCATATCAGAGCTGGCAGAGCCAGGTGGTGAGTGCTTTAGGAGGTGAGCTCCATCAGCTTTCTAGGGCCTCAGTGGATCCTGGTGTTTGGATGTGGCAGGAGAACCAAGCCTGGGAGGTCAGCATTTAGAGCTTCATTCAGCCGAGGGAGCATCTTCCTCAAACACGCTGAGGGTGGGCCCTGGCTTGAGAAGGCATTCACCGGGGGAGCACAAGCTCTCCCAGGATTTCCAGTGTAGCTTTGTTCTCTGTCCTTGCTACAACAACAGCTTAACCTGACCAGGGGATCTTCGGCCATCTCAACACCAGAACAAGGAGCTCTCGAATCCTCTTTTAGATTTTACAAACAAAATATACTTAGGAAATAATCACCATCAAAAGCAGGTAAGAAGGCATTTGAGGATAAGAGCAAAAAATCTGATTAGCTGGAGTTTCAACAACTGGTCAGACACTCCTGTGAACAGAGAGACCACTTGGATGCCAGGAGGCTGCAGCAGATAAAGCAGCCGAGCCCTTCTCTTGAAAGCCTCGCCCTTTCTCCATTTATCGGGAAATGTAAGCATTTTTTTATTTTGGCAATAGGGAAAATAATATAATCAGGTAATATATTTTTTTTCTGAGACAGAGTCTCGCTCTGTTGCCTGGACTGGAATGCAGTGGTGTGATATCGGCTCACTGCAGCTTCCACCTCCCGAGTTCAAGCAATTCTCGTGTCGCAGCCTCCTGAGTAGCTGTGACTACAGGCATGTGCCACCATGCCCAGCTAAGTTTTGTATTTTTAGTAGAGACAGGAGTTTCACCATGTTGGCCAGGCTGATCTTGAACTCCTGACTTCACCTCGGCCTCCCGAAGTGCTGGGATTACATGTGTGAGCTACCATGCCCAGGCAATTAGGTAATATTTTTAAAATGCCAGTTTCCTTGCTTATTCTCTTCACTCATTTGTGACTCCTTTTATCATTTTGCAGTGTCCCTCTTTGTCCTTAGTAACTTCCTTTGCTCTGAAGTCTACTTTATCTGATGTAGCCATTCCTGCTTTTCTCTGATTTAATGTTTGCATAACATATCTTTTCTCACCTTTTTTCTCTTTTTCTTCCTTTCATACCTAGTCCTGCAGACTTTTCCCCCAACTTTTAACATAAAGTCTACCTGTGTCATTATGTTTGAAAAGAGCTTTCTATATGTAGCATATGATTGGGTCATTTTTAATACACTTTGCCATCTGTGTTTTCATTTAAAGGAATGGTTGATATGTTAGAGTGTAAGTCTGTCATTTTATTTGTCTTATTTCTTCCATTTGTTTTAGTTTCTGTTTCCCCTTTCTTGGTCTTTTATGGGTTACTTGAATACTTTTTTTTTACTTTAACAAATTTTTTAATTGATACATAATAGATGTACATATTTTCAAGGTACATGTGATAATTTAATACATTCATATAATTTGTGAAGATCAAATCAATGTAATTGGGATATCTATCACCTTAAATATCGTCTTTTCATTACATTCAAATTATCTTCTAGATATTTTGAAATATACATAACACATTATTATAAACTACAATTTCCCTACTGATCCTATAGAACACTAGATCTTATTTATTCTACCAGATTCTATACTTGTACCCATTAGTCAACCTTTCTTCATTGCCCTTAAATATTTTTTGGAATTTCATTCTGATTTATTGATAGTGTTTTCAAGTACATTGCTTCATCTGGTTCTTGCAGTGGTTGCTGTAGGTATTACAATATACACACTAATCACAGTAAACCAGTATTGCTGTTTTACCACTTTGAAGTGTGAAAAAACTTACTTCCATTTAGATACCTTAAGCTTCCCCACTCTTACAGTTGTCTTAAGTATTCCTCTGCATACACAGAGCACTACATTACGTGATATTATAATTTTTGCTTCAACCATCAAGTATGATTTAAGAACTCAGAAGCAGAAAGTCTATTTATTTATCCCTGTTTTCACCCATTCTGTGGTCCTTTCCTTCCTGAAGTTCCAAGCCTTCTGTCACCATTTTTTTTTTTCCTGTTTGGAGAACTTCCTATAGTAATTCTTTGAAGGTAGGGACACATTCTTTTAGTTCTTATCTGAGAATGTCTTATTTTCATTCTTAAAGGATACATTTGAGGGATATAGAATTTATAGTGGACAGTTCTTTTCTTTTAGCACTTGCAAAATGTTGTGCCCCTTCCTGCTAGCCTCCCTGGTTTCAGATGAGCAATGTGCTGTCATGTGGACTGGTGTTCCCCTATAGGTAATATGTTTCTTTCTAGCCTCTTGCAAAACTTTTCTTTGGTCTTTAGTTTTCATAAGTTTGATTATCATTTGTCTTGGTGTGAATGTCTTTAAATTTGCCTTGTTCGGGGTTTGCTCAGCTTCCTAAATCTGTGAGCTGAAACCTTTTGACAAATTTGAGACGCTCTGGGCCATTATTTCTTCAAAGAGTTTTTCAGCATTCCACTCTCTCTCCTCCTCAGATTCCAATGAATTGGTGTTAGATGGAGTCTTATTGTCTCACAGGTCCCTGAGGCTCTGTTCATGTTTTTCAGTCTATTTTTTTCTGTTATTCAGAGTTTGTGATTTCCACCAGTTTGTTTTTGAGTTGACCGATCATTTCCTTTGTTGTCTCCAATCTACTATGTAGCCCATCCAGTAAGTATTTTATTTTGGTTACTATGTTTTTCAGTTCTGCAATTTTCCTTTGGTTCTTTTTAATATCTTCTATTTCTTTGCTGAGATATTTTATTTTGTATGTATTCCTTAACTGTTTGTAACTGCTCATTTAAGCAGTATTACAAAGGCTGCTTCAAAATCCCCATCACATAATTCGAATGTCTGGCTCATCTCAGGGTTGGCATCTGTTTATTGCATTTTCCCATTCAAGATGTGATTGCCTTAGCTCTTGAAATGATGAGTGATTTTTCCATTATGTCTTGGACATTTTGTGCATTATTAGCCAGACTTGAGATCCTATCTAATCTTTTAGCAGGTAGTCACCCTTTTTAGGTATAGCATACAGGTGCTGGTAGAGGGAGATGTCCAGCTCCCTGCTGGATTCTGCTGTCACCACCCCAGCAAGAGTGCTGACTCACACTGGCTCATTGCAGATGAGGAAGGCAGAAGGTCAGTGCCCCCTCCCTTGGCCCCACTGGCACCTTCCCAGGGAAATTAAATCACTGACTCACATTGCCTTATTGCCTCCAAGTGAAGGCGGAGGTTCAGCTCCCTGTTGGTCCCCAATGACTCTGGGTCAGGTTTTTCATTAGTGCCTGTCTAGGATATAGCAAGTATTAATGAGCAAAAAGTCTGTGCTGTGTTCTGTTAGGCAATCCTTTTCCCAGTCGTTTGGCTGGGGAAATAAGCTTTACTTGGAGCTTCACTGTCATGTAATTTAAATCCGGAAGTTCCTAGGCAGTCTGCCTTCTTCTTTCCACCTTTCATAGTCAGCCTCTAATGGACTGTTCTGGTATTCTTGGGGTGTTGCTATGTTAGTTGTAAGAGGGAGGACCCAGGAGCAATGAAGATTCCCCATCTTAGCCAGACACCTCTTCATTTATTAATCGACTGTGTTGTGAGACTCTGCTAGCAAGTTAGGACTCACAATAAATAGACATCCCTATCCTCACAAAGCTGACATTCAAGTGGAGACAAAGGACAATTATGCAAGTAATTATTTTAAAAAGTATAATGCATGCTGTGATAAAGCTTCTCACATGCATGCCCTAAGTAGAACACATGAAACAGATAAACCACACAACTAGAATAAGATGAGATCTTTTCAAGTCCTAGAAATTCATTTTTGACATAGTCATTAGAAATACTTTTGGGAATTATTTTACTTATCTCTAAGGTGGCTCTGTAATTTGACAGCACTCTGAAAAGCAAGAGCTATAATGACATAGCTGCTCTGAATCTACAACAGCTGATGATGCCTGTGAGCGGTGAGATTTTTTAGGAACCAATAAGCTACAGTAAATAAACATGACCAAATCTCATAACAGCACCGAAGCAAACCAGAAAAATCATTGCAAAGCCCTAATTCCTGCTTCGAAACACTTGGAGACTGCCCACTTTTGCTAGAAAGTCAATGGTTCTTCACTGGGAGCAGTTTCCATTTTTGGAAAGTTGTCCTTATTGGGAAGAATATTGGATAAGCTGATCCAAGAAACTTCATCGCCTGGTATATTTTTACCAATCCAATTTGTTGATATGTTTTGGGCCTGCTAAATCCAGTTATGATGAATAATTCTTAAAGTTATTCCTAATAAATAAAACATGATTTAAGGCCAATATGATCAATAAGACTTACCCTACACCCCGTATTATGACAATAATTACATTATTGTGAATGATACCAAGTAGAATTTGGGGGCCTACCTGATTTTGAAAGAAATTAAGTAAATATCAGTATATATAATACCTCTTGGCACATACGTATTCAACCAAATGAAGACACAGGATTTTCAAAGCAATAATTCCTAATATGTAAACTAATAAAGTCTTTTATATTCTTTTTTTACTGCATCATAGTGACCAGCAATATAAAGTATAAAATCTAGTAGTATATTCTAACTGGGAAAAATCCAAATAGTGACTATTTTAGACTACGCCATTGATTGACAGGTCTGAGAGACATTCTTGTTTCATTCATTCATTCATCCATGCTTTTGAGACAATATATTTTAATCTAGGAACTAGTAAGTCATTCATAGGTCATGGCACTGGCTGACAGGCCTTTTGGAGGTGTCATGTTGCCCTTTGGACCTAAGACATCGACTTGAATGGGTACCCCTCATATGTAGCTTAATGAAGTCTGGCCCATGAGACATGACTCCACTGGTTAGAAGTGTTTGTTGAGGAAGGAAGCATTCTACCACTTTGATAGCACACAAGTCATGGGTAGGAAAACTTACCTTGTGGTGTCACAGATCATATGAATCATTTACAATTCCTATAAACCTCTATGGCACTCTCCTCAGGTCCTTGGTGAGGTTCTTTCAGGCCAAACCAAATCTATAATCTGACATTCCATTTGGTCCCTAATTGTAAAGTTATCATTCACAGGAGAACTGAATGCGTATTAAGTGTAACACCAAAAAGTGTGTACTTTATACTAAAGAAAAGAATGATTATGAGTATAATGTAGAGAACAAATTATCTATATTCCAGTACTTCACATCAAATTGAACTCAGTACACTAGGTACTACAATTTTTTGGAAATACTCATTCAATCCATTTAAACAAATCTTTCCAGTCTGAAATGCTCAGTCAAAATGAACACACTTCAGTAAACACATTGTTAAAGAAATATAACAATGTGACAGTTTCTAAACTTCTATCAAAAGCTGAAAAAAATCTTACTGTTATTAACCTATCATAAACAATGGAACATTCAGAGGAAAATGAGAGGTTTCTCTTCCAGGGCTTATTCCCCAGGAAAAGCCCTCCTTATTGGGGCCCGTTTTTCCAGGTATGGAAGTGATGACTGTGACAGTGTGGCAGAGGGTCTGGGGTCATCTTTCTATGGGGTAGAAGGCTGCTGGCTAGCTGCCAGCATAGCCACACTCCTTGTACCTAGACACTGGGTGACACGGCCGGGTGAGTGGCCTGACCCAGGTCACTTTAGAGACCAGCCTGTGGACAGGCTCTTAGTGAACAAGCCCCTGCACCCCAGGCCTCACTGGCACATGCCGATTGAAACAAGGGCTTCATTTACCAGTCGTCCTGTCCCTGGAGAGTTTGTCCTCCTTCTCCTCCCTCTCCAACGTGCTGCTGGAGGACGAGACGCTGGAGGCGGAGCAGTTGTCCCTTTCATTCACCCCCTCGTTCTGTCTCTCTTTCTCACTGAGGGAGGCTCTTTCTTCTGGCTCTTGCTCTAGTGCCCGCTCCACTTCGCTCTCTGCGCCCTCGTGGGCAGAGGCTACGTCCTGGCCGGCTTCATCAGCAGCCTGCCCCACTCCTGCCTCTGGTTCTGGTTCTGCCTCTGATTCAGGCTCAGGATCCCCGGCACTGGCTGGTGGAGACAACAATGGAAATTATATTGACAACAGCTTTCTTGCAAGGGTGAAGTGAGGTGAGAATGGATGTGAGGCTGACTTCTCTGTGGTGGGCTGATGTCCAAAGATGGTCCCCAAGAGACCTATCCCCTGGTTATTCAAACACTCACTGAGGCATTGCCATGAAGGGATTGTGCAGATGAAAGTCCCTAGTCAGTGACCTTAAGATACGGAGATTAACTACAGGAGCTGGATTCAATCAAGAGTTGGATTCAATCAGGAAAGCCTTTCAAAGGCAGAAAGTTTTCCAATTGGCAGCAGAAAAGGAAGTCAGAGATTAGAAGTAGGAGAAGGATCTGCCACTTCACAGTTGCCTGACAGGGAATGCAGGTGGCCTCAAGAAGCTGAGAACCACCTCTGGTCAACAGCCTACCAGGAACAGGGAACTCAGTTCTGCGGGCACAAGGAACTGGATTTTGCTATCATCCTGAAAGAGGCTGAACTTTTCCCAGAGCCTCCCAATAAGAACCCCACCAGCTGCAGCCTTAATTTCAGCCTTGTGGCAATGGACAGCCAAGGTCAAGAACTCAGCTGAGCTGTGCTAAACTTCTGACCTATGGAAACTGTGAGGTAATGAACGAGTGTTGTTTCCAATCTCTATGCCTGTGGAAATTTGTTACATAGCAATAGGAAACTAATATATGACCTTTTTGCCTGTTTAGGGAAAGAGAAACAAAATCCATGGTGGATCAAGCTGATGAAAAGTAGTAGCCTGATGTGTTCTGAAATCAGCTGGCTGAACCAGTGAGGTTCATCGCCCTTTTCTTGGCTTATGTTTGCTCATAGTGTATTTGCTCATAATATGAAGTTAGTGTGTGACTTTGAAAGCAGTTTGGAAGAATCACTTATGCTCACAGTCTATTTGCAAACCTATCAAGGCTGGAGATCTGATGCTGTCACTGAGGTAAGACACCCATGTTCTCACTTGTGTGACATTCTAGGGAACATGGAAATGCCACAATCTGGCTTATGTATTTTTTTTTGAGCCAAACTCTCATCTGTGAGCTGTGGATGTGTAGCAAAATGATCGAGAATACACAAAATTCTGAGCCAGCTGCCACACATGAAGGCTGGAGGAGTGTGACTTACTCTTAAGGGAACTGCCCTCAGGCTGGGCAAAGCCACTTTTGTGGAACCCTGGCAATGCACTCTAAGGGCATGTGCTTGAACATACTGCTCAAAGCAACACAGAAATTCTGGCAGGGTCTACACATGGCAGGGGCTGGATGGGACCTGCCCAGAGTCCATGGGAACATGCAGATCAGGACAGCTCTCCGTGGAAGCATCCTGCTGGCCCAGGTAACGGGCACAGCTGGTCATGGGGCACACAGAACCAGCCCTTAGCAGGCTGGGCATGGGCATTAGTAAGGGGGAGGGACACTCAGGCCTCATTAGGCAAGGGGCCCAGCTAACCTTGGCTTCCCAGTAAGAACTTATACTTCAGGACCCACGGGGCCATCACTTCCCAATCCCTCATCTGCTCTCAGGCTGTCCTCTGAGGATGAGTCAGGGAGTTAGCTGGGCAGGGAAGATGCAGTGGAGAGCATGAGACACCACTTTTCCTTATGCTCCTGGGCAACTTCCAAATCCCACTCCTCCGGGGGAATGTCCCTGAGTGCCAGGTAGGAATTTGGGGGTAGAGGAGTAAATTCCTCTCCTTTGATTACAGGTTGTGCATCTTCTGCTGGGAACTCCAGCCTCAGGCAGGAACCTGCTTCCATGGAAGGCTGGAGGACATGGGGAGGGGCAGCAAAGGAGCTGTCCGTCCCAGGCATCCCGAGAAGGGAAAGCTTTAGGAACTGAGGATCTGAGGGCACAGTTTCCAGAGAGGCATGGGTGGCAGTCACAGAAGGAAACCAATGGACACACAGCTGTGAGTCTGCGTGTCTGAAAACGAGAGCATCGTACCGTCTTCCTTAAAAGTAAAAACTGGGATGGAGTGAACAGGCCTTTTAGAAACATTCCCTTTGGTACTGAAGGAATTTTGATGGTAATTTCTTTTTCATCTGATAATAGAGTATTTAGGAGAGACACAAAACCCCATTAGTTTTACAAGCATGGCAAGAGCACAGCCTCAGCAGAGGCAGCGTCATCATTTGGTTGACAGAAAGCACATGTTTTTGCACACATGGACTTCAGAATAGCCACATCAAAACGAAAATGTGTTTCCAACAGCCCAGCATGTGGCACGAACTGAAGTATTAATTGGTAAGCATATGGTGAAAACCAGCAAGGGCCCCTCCTAGTGGCTTCATCACAGACAGGGACGGGGGATCAGTTGGCTGTCATAAGCCTATGTCTACTCACCACCCCCAGGGGTCTGGGCAAAGCATGGAGGCTCCGTGATTGACGGCTGTTTGACTTCAGCCTGCGTGTGTGCACTGCCATGTTCTAGTCCACTGAACATGCAGGATTCTGCCCAAGCAGAAGCTCTGGCCCTGTTTAAGCTGCCTGGGCAGGTGTGCTAACAGACACATAAGCTCTGGAAAAGCCACATTCTTGGGGGGAAGCAGTATAATTTTATCCTGCTACACTAGGGCCTAACTTCATGGAATCAGACGTTTCAATTTGTGATTTCAACCACTAGGGTGGTTTCTTTTTGTCATGACTGCTGGGGAAGGAGTCATTTATTTGCAAAGTCATCTCCTACCCAGAATACCTGACTCAGTGTCTATAAGGTCTGATTGCAAATCTGAGCCCGTCCTAATGATGAACAAATTAAATAACTGTCACACACATTCAAGTCAAGCAAAACTACCAGGGTCCATGGCAGAGCTCTTCACTTGCTGTCTTAATCAAACACAGGCAAGTTGTCTGAGGTCCAAGATCTTGCCTTCCTCTCCTGTTGGAGGGCCCCAGCATGGTCCTGCGGCCAGTGTCTACTCAGAGCACTCCTGCTGATACTCAGGAAGCATCCAGGACAGCCCTGAGATTCCACACTGAACTCCAGAACGTTTCTCTTCCCCTTTCCCATTACCTTTCAGCAGGATTTTCCTCACTCACACTTCCCTCTGCACACACATATACAACAGTTCCTTCTGAGTCAGTGTCTCTAAGCTTGCTGCCCTCTGGGTAGATACAGGAAAAAAATCTCATTTACACTCACCAAGTCCCCAGGAAACAGGAGAAATCATATAACCCTGTAGGAAAGATTCTAAAGGGGTTTAGGGTCTTTGGCAACAACTAGAGAGGAAAGGTGTTTGTTTTCCTCCCAGGAATGTTTACAACTTCTCACTGTTACCAGTCCCAGAATTTAATGAGACTTTCTCTGACCCAATAATGCAGTGTGGGTGGTGAAAGACAGAGACAGTGATCCATGAGACTGACCCAGATCTGTCACAGAGGCTAGAGAGAAGCAGATTAGAGAGATCCTGAACAACCTGCCATGACATCCACGTGGCAAAAGTGAGTGAGCTCCGCCACCAGTGGGCACAGGGAAACCCCCACCTCTCAACTGCCAGCAGACACAATAAGAAAAATGCATTCATAAGAGTGATGGATGTTCTAAGATCAAATGCACACTGTCCTGGGAAGGCATGGCAAGGGGCTTTGGCAAGACCTGGGAAGTGACATAAGTCTTTGTGCCACCATTACGTTTAAATAAAGCCTTGATGGGTAAAAGTGAGTTAAAAGGGGAAACACTGAGAATGCCCTGGCAAGAGGGAAGTGCCCACACAGGGGCATGGAGCCCATGGCGTGCCAGAGGGAACAAAAGCTGTGTGGCCTGGCAAGAGGAATGAGATGAGGTTTGGATGGTCATCAGGGGCTAGGGCAACAAGCCCTGCGTGTTGAGGGAGGGATCTGGGACTTTACCCTAAGGGCAGTGATGACTGCTCTGTGTTTCATTTCATCTGAGGTGAGCCCTGTCTCCACCTGCATCACAGGCAAATGAGGCTTTCTGCTGGGAACAGCTTGGGCGTGCCTGCAAGCTGACGCCCCTAATCAGTGTGGAATCAAGAGTCCATGAAGCAAACCCTTACAGAGAGAGGGACAGATGAGGAAGAGGTGAATGTCAATCAGTGGAGCTCAAGAGAAAAAGAAAATGAAAACATAGCACCACTGGAAGAAGAACACATGGGTAAGAACACATGGATTGAGACTGAACAGCAGGAAGTTCTCCATCTCGGACATCAACGGGAGGAGGAACTGTGTTTACACTGGAGGCAGGCAGGGAGATCTGCAGGGCTGCTGGGTCCCCTTGAGGAATGGTTACTGAGCACTTCATGGGAACTGCCTTCCGAAGCCCTCATGACCTCTCTGTGGAGAGGGCTCTGGGATTACCCTCAGAAAGCTGAGGCCAGGAGAGAACAGTGAAGGCCTGTGCCAGGGTGGCAGGACGGAGCAGAGTGTTCCTTTCGCAGCACGCAATACCTCTAAGAACCCTGCAGCGGCATCTTCAAGGTAGGCTCAGGAGTGGCTGTGATACCCAAACCTGGCAGGTCAGGAGCTGCCAGGGCTCCCCATGCTTGTCCAGAACCACCTTGGATGGAGGAAGGAGGCAAAGATCTGACTGCATCTCCTGGGCTGTGCAAGAGAGGAGGGGAACTGCAGGAAGGACTTGGGCCAGGTGCCCAGGCAGCCCTTCTCCCAGCAGTGGGCGTGAGTTTGGAAACAAAAGGAGGACATGGCAAGGAATGCCTGGTAACATTACAAGCATCCAAAACCAGGATCTGTCTTCCTGGATCACAGCCCAAGAGCGCAGACTGATGGGATCTCAGCATCGCCAGGATGCACTTAGCAAAGACCAGAAAAATGTGCTTGGCCAGAGCCTGCACTGACCTGGCTCTGAAGGCTTTCAGCTAGATCTGAAGGTGGGGGTAAGGGGAATACAAAGGCCAAAGAAAAAAATCAACACCAAACCGCATAAAAGGATGCGGTAATGGATACGTTTTGCAAGGTGGAAGAAATAATAGAAAAGAAGGCGTCAAGGATCTCCTCAAAGTGACATAACAGGGAACTGGGCTGTCACCACCCTGTGAGGAAGGACCCATAATCCATAACCAGAGCATAGCCACTAAAAGGAATGCTTCACTCCAAAGAAATAGACATTCCTGGAGTGAGAGGGGTTGAGAAACCCCTCTCATGAGAACCCCACGGAAGGAGGGAGAACCTAAGTGCTTTTCTTAGGTATAAGAATATAAAGCTTGTCCTGTCAGATGGAGAATGTGATCATGCTTTCCTCATGCAGATCGCAAAATCAGGAGAGAAATGAGGAATGAGCCAGCCTGAGGACTTCAGCCAGCTGGTCCCTGTGCAAAGTCCACCAGGGCAGATGATCACTCACTCACACAATCTCGTTTTCTTTGTCCTTCCCAAAGTCCAACACAAACTCCTCATCTGGTCCCCAAAACCTCCCTGGACATCAGGTCCTACCTGCCTAAGTGCAGTAAATATCAAAGTCATTACATACTGAGCACCTTCTACACCTGGGTGCTGTGCTAGGAACCATGTTAAATCATTCTCTTTAGTTCCCACACCTACAATATGAAGTAAGGAGTGACGTCCCATGTGAGAAATAAGGAAACGTTCAGGGAGGTTAAGTAACTTGTCCAGAGCTACACAGCAGGCTGGCTACTCTCTGACTGTTTGCTCCATGCTCTGTTCTGCTCTGTGCCTGAGGATGCTTATCCCCACAGACAGCACCACCTGCATGTGCTCTTCCTCTCCCTGGCTCAGCCCCTGGAGGTTCTAGCAAAGGTGGGAAGAAGGAAACTGATATTAACACCTCTGCTTCCTTCACACAGGACCCTAGTTTGGCAGAGGTTGTCAGGCCACTGTTTCTGTCCCTTGATCTCCCTCCTCTGGCCACAGATCTTACCAAGTCCTAGTCATTCGCCAAGTTCCTTCACGCCTGAAGGCAGGAACAGTGTCCCATGACTTCTAGTCTCTGGGTGAAGCATCATCACCTTTTGATGGTCGATGACCTCCCTATACCTCTATAAATAGTCCCTTCACTGAATACCTTCAGGACCAACAGGACCAACAGGACCCAATGCCAAGCAGAGCTCATGCTAGCAGAGCTCAGATTTTAACCTGGATTGGCTGGACTACAAAGCTCTGGCTGCTAATCACACGGTTATACTGTGTGGTGGGTGACTTAAGCAACCAAGGAGAAGTATATCATCATGCCTAAAATTAAACACACACACACACACACACACACACACACACACACACACACACACACACACACACACACGGCAGGAATGTTGCAATTCTGCTTTCATCCATGTCCCTGACAGCCGGGTTTAGGGTGTCCAATTAGAATTTCCTGTCACTCAATTTTTCTTTGAAGAGATAAATTGCTGGTAGAAAGATCTGAACTTGATACGTCTCTGGGTGGCTTCAGTTGATTTCAATCTGTGGTAGTGTCTTGATGACTTTGCCAGGACTTGGCTTTCTGGCAGGTCTTATGAAACCAAGGGCTGAGCCAGCCAGTTCTATAATAGTTGCTCCAAACTGTGTAGATTCCAGGGACTTCTCCAGCTCAGAGCTAATAACTAACACGATTGACTATAGACTTGTGGTTTAATCACAGAAATCTGAAAAAGGTCTCAAGAGAAAAAAACTCACAATTTTGAAAATCCTTTAGACTTTGCCTTTGGTGTTAGACCAGTTCTTGCTAAGATGTTCACTTGGATTCACTCTAGAGCAAGGTTTCTCGACCTGGGTACCTGGATATTCTGAATTGAATAATTTCTTCTTCTGGGAGACTGTCTCATAGCTGTAGGATGTTTAGCAGGATCCCTGGTTTCTACTCACTAGAAGCTGCAGCACCAACCCTCCACTCCTCCTCTGCTGTTGTGGCAACCGAAAATGTCTCCAGACACTGTCGAATGTCCCCCAGGAGAGCAAAATCACCCCTGGTTAAGAATCACTGCTATACAGGAATAGTTGCATGAGGATGGGCACAAACTCAGCTTCACAAAAAAAAACTCTACTCAAGCCTCACAGAAGAAACAGCTCATCACTTGCAAAATACTGATTCAATAGTCTAATCCTTATGCCTTATAAGTTAAGCCAAGCTTTGTTCTCAAATTTCAGAGCTTGATTTTCCAAAGAGGTTCAGGGCTAACCCCCCTGAAGATGGATAGTTTTCATCTTCAGAGATGGGTTAGGCCTGAACCTGTTTGACCTGAACAATTTTGACTATGTATAGTCAAATTACCTTCAAAAGTCCCTTTGGACAATGCCACTTTATAGATCCTATAACTTCTCCATGGTTTCAACAATCAAGGTTTTAATTTAGCTTCAGTGGAATTCCTTATGTGCTGGGATTGTGTTCATAGGCCATGTTACCCCCAAATACAAATCTGTAAACTCTAAAATCACGTTTGAAGCAGCAAGTTGTTCATACTGCAAGGGGAATGCTGGAATCAGAAATGGTTCAGGGAAAAGAAAAAAGATCCATGTGGTCATGCTCTCTCAGGGACATGCACATTAGATTTGAACGTTAGAAGGATTAAAAGCACTATTAAATTAGAATTTCCACTTCCCACTCTTGCTTCTCAGATTATGCTTCTGATTGAGTTCACTTGCTTAAATATGTATATAATGCTACTGTAGTGTATAGGATAAAAAGAAGCCAATTTCAGGTTCAATTATTCTTATATTGGTAACATATAGTGTGACTATTTTATTAGAGTTGGATCCTCAGAAAGAAATGGCCCAGATATGGCAACTCTCTGTAAAAGTTTTCTCTCTATTAATTATGCTAACATAATTTATTCAGTCCTCATGGAGTGGCCTGCACAGTCAAAGATGTGTCCTCCACTCATGGCTCATGTAATAAATTTCTTCCTGGGCACAGAGAAAACAGCTGTCTCTGCAGATTCATGCGTCTGCTTTCTTCTGTCATGCTTGACCATTCGCCAACTCATAACGCATGTACTGAATGCTTGTTCTGCTCCAAGCACTGGGAACAACAAAAGTGGGCACAGGCACGTGCCCTGCCCTACCTGAGGCACACGCAGACGCTTGGGAGGAGCAACTATCACATAGACAGTGAGGTAAGCCCTGCATCCCAACTGTGCACAAGATGCAAGGGAAACACAAGAGAGGGGTCAAGGGAGGCTTTAGAGAAGATGCCTCGACTCGATGAAGAGTCCAGGGGGCACCCAATGGAAGAGTGTACTCCAAGAGTAGAGCATGGCATTTTTCAGGGACTGATTGTGGTTTGGTGTGGATGGAGCACAACACTTGGCAGGTGGCTGTGGTGGTTGGTACTGGGTAACAAAGGGTCTTGAATGTCACATAAGATCTGAATTTATGTGATAGATAATGGAGAGCCACTCAATAATTTTAAGGAAATGTACCGAGATCTTTTTTTTTTTTTTTAATTGGATTGCTGAGAAGAACCTGGAAAAAGAGAGACCTATCAGAAGTGATGGCTCAGATCAGAGATGGCTGAGGCCAGGACTAAGGCACTGGACATGAAGATAAAAGAAAGAGGGCTGATTTGAGAGAAAACACCACAAAAGACACTTGGAGATTGACTGGATGTAGGGTAAATGTTGAAGGAGGAATCAAAAATTATATGTATGTTCCAGCTTAATTGATTGGGCCAAGAGAGATGGCCTTACCCAGTTAGGGGCTAGAAAATACAAGCAGATTTGGGGTGGGGTTTCTGAATGAGAGATGGATGACACCTCTCATCAGAACAGGCCTCAGCCTGGCACCTGGTCAGTCTGAAGGGTTGGAGAGACATTCAAGGGAGACGGCTGGGGAAAGTGCGATACACATGCGCTGAGCTCAGGGAGGCCAAGGCTGGAGGTTCAGATCTGAGGGATTTAAAGCATATGGGAAGTAGGTAAAAATCACAGGTGGAATGTGAGGGCCCAGTGAGAGGGCAAGGCATGAAGAGAGGGGGAGCTGGGGAGGAAATTCAGAAAAACCTACCACTTAGGGGGAAGACAGAAGAGGAGTCCATGAGGGAATAAAGACCAAATGATGAGAAAAGACTGAATGATGAGATGAGAAAGCAATAATGAGAAATTTACGTGACACAAAAGGCAACCATCCTATTCAGTCCGGAGATTATCTAGAAGACACAGAGGCATCCAGAGGGGGCTGGATCCAGAAAGTCAACAAAAAGTGACTTGAACTACTCAAGGAATCTGGCAGAGGGAGCCTTCTCACAGAAGTCACAATTTCAATAGGCTCTAAAGATGCACATCACATTCAGAGGCAGAGAGGATGCTCTGCACAGTGACAGAACCCAGAGGTTCCCTTGCAAAAATGTATTTCAGGTACCAGAAAATGTGTGTGTATCTTGCTATACTGAAAGTGTTGTATGATTTTGAACAAATCATACAACACTTTGAACGAATTTATTTTGAACAAAATTTATTTTGAACAAATGTGTTCCAAAGATGGATGGGGGAAAGCAGGGCTGCTGGAAGGAAACGGGGAGTGGTGGAGATGGCAGAGTAGTGATTAAGATCCTGAGCATGGACAAGGATGCTAGAAGGAGTCCCATAGTTATTCTCGTTTGCTAATTTCCCTGGTCTCAGTCATTGTTTGGCAATTCAAAGTACCACCGTGACTCAAGAATTCTCATTGTCCTGACAGGTGAAGCCTCCTGACTGCACCTGGAAGCACGGACCCAAGGCTCCCACCTGGGCTGAAAGACACTGATACTGATGTCTCACCCAGCCAACAAGCCAGATTCTGAGTTTCTCCAGATGCAGAAAACTTGTTCATCCCAAGTGCTGCTCTAGGTAGAGTCTCACAGCTCCTGCGGCACTTTGTTTTTTTGTTAAATGGGAATAAGCCAATTGCTGTTCAAAGCTTGAATTTTTTGTTTACACTAATCAGATTTTAGGATACAAATTTGATAGTAAAGGTTGACTTAAAACTATTATAATCTAGTATTAGGAAACAATTCTCTACACATCTCTTGTGCTCCTATGTTTCTTCAGGCTTGCAAGCAAAGGCACTGATAGCCTTTTGTTCTGCACTAACTTTCTAAGGATGTGTACATAGCAAAGAGCCTTAGAAGACAGAAATAGGGTCTCCCCCTAGAGCAAAGACTTGCGTGGTTTATTGCCCATTGTAATAAAGATAATGTCTCCCTCTGGGACAAACAGAAGGCACGCTTACCTCGAATTATAAAAGAGTTCAGGTCCCCAAGGCTCAGGGTTCCTTTTCTCAGGTTCCTCACAACATGTCTGCAGGTTTCACTGGACCCTATTCACGTCACCCTGTGGGAACTAGGGCTTGGGGAAATGGGTAAATGCTGATACTCTGGATATTGCTATCACTACGAGTAATGAAGTCCTTTGTCTCTGACCCAGTAATTTTGTGTCTTCTTCCAGCATCCATGGAATTGTGTCAGGGCAGCATATTAGCTTACAAGTAGGGTAATGTTTCAGTCCCTTCACAGCTCTTGACACCTAACAGCTGCCTAGGAAATCATTATGTTGATCAGATCATGTCTACCTCCCCCTGTCTTTTTTTTTTTTGGAGTTGGGGTCTTGCTCTGTTACCCAGCCTGGAGTGCTGTGGTGAGACATTAATTCCAACACAGTGTATCCTTGAACTCCTGGGTTCAAGCTATCCTCTTGCCTTAGAAATAATGCTCTTCTTTACCAACTTTCCCAGTGCCATTCAGTGCCTGTCTTTACTTAAGGTTTATACTTTGTCTATTTCAGAAGGACTCACTCCTGATTAATGTTTCCAAATCTGATGCAAGAAGACATACTGCAGACAACTGTCATTTCCATAAGGAGAAAAAGGGAAATGTTTAGTGACTGAGAAATGGCTAGAGAGAAAAACACAATGATTTGCAAAGGCTGCCCACAGCAGGCATAGCAGGTAGGGCCTCGGCCTTGGGTAGAGTTGCTGAAAGATTCTGTCCAACTGACAAAATGGCATTAAGTAGCAGCAGTCAGGTGAGACAGGGAGTGGGGCAGCCCTGAGTCACAGAACCACAAGGAATCTAGTTTCCTGCCAATTCATGAAACACTGAATTGGAGCATCCAAAAGGTTTATGCAAGAGAACTAGCATACAGCGTTGGGCTGATGATGGACGATATTCCATTGCTACCATGCCAGTTGGAAATAGGATACCAGATGTTTCTGATTTCTGCTGTGGGGATTAGATAACCTCAGAAAGTGCCTACACCTGAAGGAAACTCAAAACAACTTACACAACGAAGATGACAAAGACAGTCAATGCTAACAATGACAATAGCCAAAATGACAAATGCATGCCCACAGGAAAATTATTTATACAAACTAAACATTTCATGACACTCTATGTCTAAATTTTCTTTCCAGGTTTGAGGATCAGGAGGATACAGGAAACCATATTTGTCCATCCTTTAAGCGTCTGGAGGTGTGAGAGGAATTATCATTATACCTTTGTCAATAATTTCTGTAAATGCTGCTGGTGAGTAGGCCATGCCTGTATAGCCATATGTATCCCTAGGGCCGAACAATCAGACATTTGGAAATACTCTGGAATCCAATTACAGGTAGAGAAAAAAAAATCACTGTCAAACATACTTTTCTCTGACATAAATAAAAATAATATAATGTGGCATCATTTTCAAATGCATCTCTGATGTATTATTTCTGTGTGCAATATGGAGACTATCAAGCTCATAATAAAAAAAATATAGACATCATTTTGCTTTCATGGCTAGGTTACTGGGTAAAAGCCACTTCTAAATTCTTGAGAGCTGCTTTATTCCACTGGGAAATGTCATTTATCTCCACCTGGCCTCAGAAGAGACTTGTATGCAAGAGGGAGCAAGTGGGAAACATACTTCTAGCTCTCCAGAGAAGGCAGCGCAACCCCAGGACACCCTCCAGGCACCACCATCAACCTCTGGTTTTCAGGTGAGTAGTTTCTCTCTACTCTATTTTCATGAAATAGGTTACTGGATCTGACACAAACTGGGATAAGAGGTTACCTGGCTATCTTGACTTTACTTATGGGTACACAGATTATTATTACTGTTTTTAATCCTCAGAGCAACTTTCTCAAGAATTATGTTGAAGAACTCCATCCTAATAAGAACACTGTACCTTTTCTGATAATGAGAGTCACTTATGTGCTTTCAGAATCATCCATGAGTTTCTAAAAATAATAGGAAATAGACTTACTAAGCAGATATTCTGATGTCTACCCCCAGGGATCAGTGAAAATAAGGAAAGGATATCAAAGCAATGAATGAAGAGATGCCTTTCCATGTTTGCCCAAACTCTGGGCTGATTGTCTCTATTAATTCCAACACAGTGCAAATGGTAACATGTGTATGTCTTTCCCTCCCCTGGACTGGTAATTTTAGAAAGAAGGAAAATACTCAGACCATCATCACTGAGTCTAGGCAGCATGGGGCACACATCTGCTAAGCCACAGGAGGGCCAGATGGAAAAGTAATTCAAGTGCATATTGACTTGGTGGTGGGGGCTAGTGGCATCATTCACACAAAAGTTATAGCACATTTAGCTGGGAAAGCTTTCAGCTGAGAGATCTCACTAGATGGCACATCATGCTACCAGTATTTACCATTAGCCTTTCCCTTTTAAAAAGTATATTTTGGAAAAGGAGTTTTTAATGTTTTTATATCTTCTTCTTTTGAAAGTTCTTCAGAATCTGAAACAGGAGTTACAAAAGAAAGAACCCATAAAGGGACCTGTAATCCTGAGGCACAGAAAATTTAATAACAAATATTAGTTTTTCCTTTTCTTGTGAATATAATTCTGAAATGTAGGCTGCAACTTTTGCAGACATTGGTTAGCAAAAGGATGGTGTGACCTTAATATGAACAACAATGCAAACATGGTAGAGCCACAACTCCATGACAGATGGCTGAGATTGGCAGCAAAACACTCATTACACTCCCAGCACTGTGCCAAGATGGTCTGAAGCACATCTTTCCATCTATTTGGGCCTCAGTAAAACATGGATAATAATATCTCCCCTACCTACCCAGATGTGTTTGGGAAAAAGGGGTAGAGCACTACAAAAATGTGAAGCGTATCATGATCGCATGATCCCACAAGGATAAAGAGTGAAAAAGCAAGGCAATCTCTGGCACGTTTGGGCCACAACATGCCAGGTGTTTGGTGCAGGACCAACATCTGGATGTGTGATTATATTTTTAATTCTTCCTCCAGATGCTGGGATGCTGGGAATACTTGGGATGAGCAAAAGGTTACTTTTGGACATCTGAAAATGGGACTTCGTAAAAAGAATATACTATTAATTGGATACTAACAGAATGTTTCAAAGCATAAACTAGGTTGAGAAAAACTTCTCTGTTATACCAACTGTGCATTTTTGTCCTAAGGGCAAACATCTACAAAGCAGAAGGAAACCTCTGCAGTCCTTTTTGAGACCACCATCTTTTCACACACTTGCGATTTCCAGTGTTATAAATCAATTACGTATCAGGACAAGGAAGTGAGAAGACTGCTGGTTCCTGCTGTTTTGGATCATGATTACTTAACATACAATGAGCAGTTCTTCTAGATCTCACAGGAGCCAGTGCTTTTGATTTTTTTCCAGGAAAAAAGCAAACAACATCATATGATGCTTTTTTATGAATTCATAATTATGTGTAGATTCAAGCCTTGTATTCCTTTCACATGTAGTTATCATTTATTGTGTAATTTTGGTCAGTCTCTATTAACCCCTTCTCTGAAGAGAAAATAACATTTGCAAATATCTTTTGAAAACATACTGACATAACTTATTTTCTCCAAATGCATATCACACAAACACACACACACACACATACACACACACACAGGCGCGCGCACGCGCGTGTGCATAAAATGACTATTTCCTTTATTCTTACTGGTCTCAAGTTATACTGTGATTCAATCAAACACTTTAGAAACTGTCTTTTGCCACAAACATAAAAGAGATTAAAAATTTGAGGACAAATGACATTTACAGATACTGACAAGTCCCTTTCAGGTTGGGGCTGTTCTGTACTTCACAGTTCAGACAATTATTCTGTAAACAACTGGAGGTATAACTTTTAGTTAAAAGTCCCAGGATGAAGCACTGAACCACAACTCTGAAGGAGGATATTTCTTATATTGCCTCTGGAAATACCACAATGTAGATATAGCAATGATATGAGGCAGTGTTTGGAAAGCACATGGCTGTTATAAAACAGTCTGTTTTCTTGACTCTCAGAGTCTCAATATTTTAAGACCCACATTACTCATCCATGACTGAACCATCTGCCTGGGACAATCTTCCATGGCTCAGGGATCAGGAGTAACGGGACATCATGGGAAGCTGTAGAGGAGCCAGCCTGCTCCAGCAGCATGAGCCAAGTTTTGGAGAGCCAGCAAAGAATTGGACAGACAATATCGTTCCGCTATATCCAGTTCTGCTAAGGTCATGGAGTCTGGCCTTGTTTAAATTAAACGTTACGCCATATTTAGTCAACTCTCTTACAATTAAAAGCTTAATGCCTCTGCTGTCTTCAGTTGGCTAAGTCTATATCAGGCTGTAAGCCATAACACTTGACTAAACCAAACAGTGCTAGCAGTAGGGTTAATCAACACACACTGTGTAAATGCTGGTGCCTGAGAACCATTCCTGTGTTCATGTGAAAGAAAACGGACCTACAATGTGCAGAACAGGAAGGAAAACAGCTGATGCTGAAAGCTGCAGTGTACAATATCATTACGCCTCTCCAAATAAAACTAAGAAGACAGAATATCTCCAGGGAGAGCTTGCCTGTCTGCACATAAGCAAGTAAACACACCTCCACACCCCCACACACCCACACCCTCACACACCCACACCCAATCACGTGCCAGTAATTTTTACAATTGGAATTATTTTCCTTCTTCAATATTTACCTTCTCTTTTCACTAGGTCCACATTTTTCTTTGCTTGCTGCAATTAATTTTATTCTCCTTTAGTTTAATTTAAAACAGACTAAGTTCCTCAGGTAAGAACATTCAAATGTGGTCACTTGATTGGGCAGACCCACGGATCCAAATGATAAAGTATTAAATGAATATCCCAGTATTTAGGATTAAATGTCAGAGTAAAGCTTATTTTCCATATTCTCCTTTTTCTATGACCACACATTGACAACTCTGATGAATCATTTTGCTTTACTATAAGTGGCTCTGAAGATGTCTAGTTTGTTAGTGCCCACGCGGGCTGCAGTCACCCCAACAAAGCGTACCCGTAGTTGCTGTCTCAGTATTAGTCTGCAGGTTGAAATAATCACTGCTGCCCCGAGGAAGCCTGTCTGATGTTAACCTGTTCATTTTCCCTCTACCCTCTCTGTACTCACCTTGGGGATGCTGAAAGGCTCCTGGGGAGGAGAGAGACACTGTGAGAGCCTCTTGAGAGTCTGAAGACGGGGGGCTATGGCTCAGAAGGGCTGGGCAAGCAGGGGCTGCCGGTGAGGTCAGGTCCAAAGAGAGGTCGGCTCTGCCCCGGCTCACACTCCGGCTTCTCAGCTCCTTCTCGTGCTCCTCAGCTGCCAACTGTTCCAAGTATTTGTATCTGAAAGTTAAATTCCAAAGGGTTTCCGTCAAAAGAAAGAGGAGCCCGTGGCTGATGCTTGTTTATGGACGAAACACCTGCAGAATGAGCCGGTTTCCTGAGGCACACAGCACAGTGCAGGGCTGGCTGGAGGGTCAGCCTGCCAAAAACACCCAGCAAAGCCAAGATGCTAATGATTAAAAATCCCACGTCACTCATAACCAAGCAAATTGGGGGAAATGGCAGCATCACACAGTCCCTAGATACTGGATCACTGTTGCAGAATCCTATCTTGCTCTTTTAGGGAACATTTGTAAATCAGCAAAACAGCAATAACCACCACCAAAAAGCCCCAAGCGTGATGGCTGAAAACCAGATCCCCCTGGAGCTCACAGCTGTGAAATGGGTGGGTGCCTCGGTGTGGCAGAGAGAAAAAAATGCCCCCAAAATACCAAAAGGGGTTGCTTGGATGAAGGCCTGCCTCTCTGAATTTCTGAACCTGCTTCAATGCTAACAGCAATGTAACTGGAATTCACTTTGTTCTCTCAGTGCTGACCATGGAAACTTTTTTATATTCTAAAATATTTCTGAGTAGGAATCAGACATCCAATAGCTTGAACCTGACGTCACATATAGTTTATTCATCAAAGTCAGTTTAAAAGAACAAAGATACATCTGTTTTGCATTTCAGGCAGGCAGAACCCACTAACTGTTTATTAAGACCAGCTACCAATCATCTTCCTCATAGTGTGCTTTATAGATCAGACCAAAATAACTTTGAAATGTGTGCCTCTCCCAGATGTCTGCTAATTTTACCCACCATTATTTTTTCAGAAGTAAATGTATGCATTCAGCTGTAGCAGGTTTCTTACTATCTTACCCACCACTAAACTTTCGAGCAGCTTACTCAAGACCCTCACTTTGCATCTATCCAATTCACTGCTTCAGTTCCTCACTATGGGCATTAGACGTAGTGTTCCTCATTTACCCAGATAAGAAAGGCGGAGCACATATTTAAACTATTTTAAAGCAAGGCATTTAAAACACATGCATTTTTGCATCCCATTGTTCCCCAATTTGTAATCCTCACCCGTTCTCCCTGCCAGCCCCAAGGCAGTCCACCCTTTGGACTACGCTTGCGAGTGCATCTCCCTCTAGGAAGCTTGTCTTGACCACCAAAGCTGGAAGTGATCTAGGCCTTGCCTCTGAACTCACGTCAGATATGTAGCCCCTTCAACTCAGATGGCATTTTACATTTATTGCCTGGCATAGTCATCTTTTCACATGTGTATGTCTGTTTTCAACAAGCAAATAATAAGATTTTATTGGACAGGAAGATTACCATCCTTTGTTCTTTACCTCAGTGCCTTGCATCTGTGGGCTGAGGGGAAGCAGGCAGAACATGCAGGGAGAAGCCTGCAAAGTGGCAAAGTGGCACCCCACCTGCAGAGGCCCACCTGCAGCTCAGATGCCGAGGGGGCAAATGCATCTGGTTTCATTTCTGTGGGGAATGAGCTTGCATTCATGGTGAATCTCTCATAAAAGGTGTGCAGTGAGTGTATATGTAGATACAAACAGCTGAGGCTTGGCCAACAGCACCACCTCTTGAGGGGGAAAAGAGGCAACAAAAGGAACGTGTTTCTGGCCTTATTTCAGGCCAGTAAGGAAAAGCCACTTGGCTGCAGAAGTAATAAGAACCTTGAAAGAAAACAATTTTGAGGATTAAAGGGCAGGGACTCCAGCAAATATGTTTTAAATGGAATGGTGGCACGTTCAAGGCCAGGAATGCTGTAAGTCCAGGAGGAGTTGTGAACACAGGTATTCCCACACTGCTGCAACAGGATAAAGGGGCAGGCAAGAAATGAGTGTAAATAAGGAAATCTGGACAGGTCTAGGAGAAACAATTCCCACACTTCTGCAACAGGATAAAGGAGCAGGTAAGAAATGAGTGTAAATAAGGAAATCTGGACAGGTCTAGGAGATCAGGAGGTCAGAATCCCAGAGCAAGAAATCAAATGAGTCCAAGGGGGTGGGGTGTGGGCTGACGAAGCCCTGCACGAAAAGCTTTCATCAAGGACAACCAGCTTATTGCATTCATTTTTGCTGGCTCATTCCTGGTCCTGGCCTGCTGCTCACTTCCCTGTGGGCAGCCCGGCAGGCAGGCATTTGTGGACAGCCAAAAGATTTAACCCACTTTCTGGGAGACGCCAGAGGCCACTCATCCCAGAGCCTGAACAGATTTGACTCAAATGCTATTCCTGTGCCCCTGTCAGCCTCACAGATGCCATCACTGAAGATCCGTAAGACATGGGAAGAGTTAAAGGTTTAACCGGAATTGTCCCAAACAATGAAGATGTTTATGTGTCAGACAAAAATGGCAGAAGCAGAGATAGGGGAATGATGAGTTGTTGCTTCATGGATAGAGAGGTTCAGTTGTATCAGATGATAAGAGTCTGGCAACTGGTTACACAACAATGTCAATGCACTTAATGCTACTGAAATATACACTTAAAATGGTTAAGATGGTCAATTTCATGTGATGTGCATTTCATCATAATTAAAAGTTATTATATATATATATATGGCAGGGATAGAGAGGCATGGAGGTCTAGAGCACTAAACCTTTCTGAAAAGCTGCAGTAGCATTCATCCACAGTGGTCAGAGTGGTCAAGGCGGTGGGCTGGTACACAGGGACAGCCACGCCAGAGGCATTTACAGTGTTACAGCTTAGCAACCCCTCCTGCCCCACATGAACCTCCAGCAGTTCTTGGGGAGGAAGCTGGACCTACGTCATGACCTTCTCCTAGACAATGACTCTAAGTGCTATGGGGCTCAATAGTACTTGATCTGAGGACCCACCAGCCCATGCAATGACTGTCATGTATTCCTGCTGCCATGCGAAGCCATGCTGAATCCACAGACTGATGGAGCCTCCTCTGTGGGAAGCACAGGGTTTTCTATCCACAAATCACAGCCCTGAGAAAAAACTTCTTACTTTTGCTGCCTTCATCCAAACATTCCCGCTTATCCTCTGCCTGTATAATTTGTTTGTTCATTCATCTTTTCATTTATTTATTGAACATTTGTCAAGTGCCTGTCATGTGCTCAGAACTGCAGTAGGCACTCAAGATTTAATAATAAACAAGGAAAAATCCCACTCTCACAGAGGTCACAGTTCAGTGGGAGAGAGAGACAAATAAACCACTGAGATGAACTCCAGCATTCACCCGGGGCTCAGTGGCAGAGCTCGTACTGCGTCTCAGCCTCTTTTCACAGGGCCCTACAGAAACTCTGCTTGACTTTAGATTAACCTAGACCTACTTACTGATGACTTTTCCTGACACACTTCTATCTGGAAATTCTCACTTACATTAAACTAAAATCTGGCTCCCTCTAACTTCTGCCCTGTTCTTAGTCCTTCTAAGCAAGGCTCAGAATCCTTTCTTACTGCTTCATTGATCATTTTCATGCACAATTTCCAAAACCCTAGCCCAGTCCCAACCTTTCTTTGCACTCTATTCCCATGGCCCCTGTTTACCATAAAGCATTTCCTCTCCACATCCTGCCATCTCCCTCAGACTAACAAACCCAAGTGGAAATATCCTCCTGTGCTACCCCGACACTCCCCTAGCCTGGAGCTCATTCCTTACTCCACACACTTCTTTTTCCTCCTTCAAATTATTTGAGAATGTTATTTTAATCAATCATTGTCCTATAAAGCCTTTCTTCTAATACTTAAAAGGATGAGAAATAGCATCTCAACAGAAACTACTCCTAGTCTGCACCATTGCCAATAACATTGTTTGAAATTATGGAATGAGATGATATAAAATAATATAACATGTATCCGGATGGCCACTACACCTCAAAATAAGGCGGCATTTATCTTGTTACACCTACATGATACAAGCCTCAAAAACCATCTGCTGACTCTGGCTGTCTTTTTGTGAGTCTGGCATTAAGGGTAAGAGACATGGGACTTGACAAAGACACATCCCTCTATCTGGAAGAGTTAACAGATGGAGTCCTTTTCCTTATTTCTGTACTACTTTCCACCTCTGATGTCTGTTAGTATCTCCACCCATTTTTAAATTCCATTATACTTGGAAATCTTGTCTTTTCCTGGCTTATTAGGAAGGAACCCTCAATAGATTTTGAAACAGGGATGAAAGTCTATTTCCCCTAACTCACATCTTCACCAGGTTATTCAAGAAGAAGACTAACAAGAAAAATGGCTAGGCCAAACCAAAGGAAAATGTGTGGCTGCTTCCCCAGACCTCTGTGTAACCAGAGAGGTGACTTCGAGGGAAGAATCCCACAGTGGGCCTGGAGAGCACACGCCTGCATCCAGGCTGATGGGCAGCCTGGGAGCAAGGACTAAGGGCAGAACCAGAGGAGAGAAGAGAAGCAGAAACCTCCTCTTACGAGTTTGCCAGATCTAAGTGAAGCCTTGTTTGGGAAAAAAAAAAAAAAAGCAGTAAATAACATCCAGAAAGAGCTGGACTTCCATGGTTTGGGAAAATTTGGAAGCCAGCCTGAGCCAGTTCAGATCTTGACACAGCACCTAAAGCATCTCCCCAGGAGCTGCCAAGCCTTGTCTGTGTGGATATAACCTAACAGTCAAGTTGTTGAAAGAGCAAAGAAATACAAAATCAAGGGGGAGAACTAAAAAGATAAAATCTAGTTCCTCATGCCTGGGCAGGAAGTCAACAGCATTTTCAGTGAAAGTATATGTGATGCCCTCTGATGTAAAAAACAGGTACTAGTGAGAAATAGAACTTTGCTGTTTCTTTAGCAGCATCTTGCACCCTAGATTTGCCAGCCACAACTGGTTATTAGGATGACAATAATCAAATAGAATGTTGGAATCAAAGCAATGCCATCATTTTATTTATGAGGTTGATCTAAGCATCTAATTTTTAAATTGAAGACAGGCAGTCTCCACTCTTCCCTGCCTCAGACTGTCCTGATATATTTAGCTGTGTTTAGAAAATCAGCACAATTCCACTTCTTATTGGCACAGTCCAGAAATTGTTAGGTTCCCAGCTGGCTCCAGCATGAAAGGTATAAAATCAGCCTTCCCATCTCTCCATGCAGTCACCCCCCCTGGTGGTAGAGAGGACGACTGCAGGCTGTAAAGAGCTGGGGGTAAAAACTAGTCTTTTGCTGGTCTGCTTGTACAACCAGTGTCCACAGTTTATCTGCATTTATAAGACACTGAACATCTTTGTATCTTTTATTGAGATTCAAAGCATGTTGCCATTGAAATAAACTACTGATCAACACCGGAGTTTTGATCTGCTCCATTATATGACCTAAGCTGGTTTGAATATTACAGCAACATTTTAATAACACACTTCTTAATCTTATAAAGTAATGTATCTCAGATATGATTTTATTACAAAAACGTATATAACTATTCTAAGGATAGAAATTTAAAAATGTATTCATGCATGTTCTAGTCAAAGATTTGTACCATAAATAAAATAGTTTTCAAAATTAAAAAAAGAAATAAAGTATTTTACAGCCTGAATATTTTAAATAAAGCTGTTGTTTCATTTGCTCATTTACTGATTCCATATTTTTTTCTCAAGTTGCTACTACATGTCAAGCACTGTGGTGGGCACTGGGAAAATAAAGGAAATCCAGGCATTGTTCCTGCCATCCAGGAGCTGAGTACAGTTAGTTAGAGAGATAGGTAAGTGGCCAGGCACACCCAGCAAGAGTCTCAGGTGTATCTAGTGCCCCCAGCCACTGCCTGGCACAGTGTGCGTACTCAAATATTTGTTGAAGGAGTGCTGACTATGTGACATGGAAGCACGTAGTAGGAACACCTAGTCTGGTCTCAGTAGCAGTGGGGCCGGGTATTTCAAATATACGCCCTATATCATTATGCTAATATTAATGTGCTCATTTGAAGGAGAATTTTTAAGGAATAGACACACTTAACCATGGTGGCACCTAATGACAAATCCAAACTTTTACTGGAAAATTAAAGTAACTAGTACACACTGTTCTGCAAAATGCCAGCTATGTAAGGTTTTAGGTGAAGCAGTTATATTTTAATCAACAGTCTCTCTGCATGGTAGGTTACCAGTGCAAAGTCACATGACATTTGTTACAATGGGAAAGAAGAAATATACAAACCTTTCTTCTCTTGCTTGCCTTTGCTCCTCTCTTTTGTCTAAATAATCTCGGCTAATGGAAATATATAGAACAAACAAATGGGAAAAGAAAATAACAGAATTAGATGCTCAGAAAATCGCCAATAAATTATGAACAGTATATCATGAAAGACCGCCACTGCCTCAGAAATGTAAAATGGTTGTAACTGAATATTTTAAAGGTTGTACCTTAAAAGTATTAAATACAATTGATTTTCAATACAATCACAGAGCATGCAGAAATGGAATTATTGGATTCACCCAGAAACACTACTAATTAGTTGTTGGAAAGAATATAAGTATCTGAGGGAAGAGAAGTTTTTAAAAAAAATTCATAAATAAAATATGGCAATAACAAGCAATCAATAGCTTTTGAAGGTGATTAGCATCCACTTGACCTCCAGTAGCTCCATAACAGCCATCTTAAGAATTAAATCTAAGTGCCTTGGCAGTTTTGTGTTGCACTCAACAGGCTGAATATTCCTTCCACAACCCAGGATTTGATTTGATTCAATTCAATTCTTTTCTCTCTCTCTCTCTCTCTCTCTCTCTCTCTCTCTCTCTCGGTCTCTCTCTCTCCTTCTCTCTCTCTCTTTCTTTCTTTTTTAAACTTCTGGGATACATGTGCAGAAGTGTGGGTTGATTCCAGGTCTTTGCTATTGTGAATAGTGCTGTAAAGAACATACGTGTGCATGTGTCTTTGTGACAGAATAATTTGTATTGCTTTGGGTATATATTCAGTAATCAGATTGCTGGGTCAAATGGTATTTCTGGTTCTAGGTCTTTGAGGAATCGTCACACTGTTTTCCACAGTGACAACCCAGAATTCTTTTACCACAACCATTACACTCTCAGTTTCCATGCTGAGATCACTGAAGCTCCTGCTGTGTGCATTCTCTTTCATCTGTACCCACAGATGCCCAAATTTGATTAATTTTAATGTTTTGTTTTTCTGTTACTGCTGGTTAGGTTCCAACTTGAATCTAAGTTTAATAGTATGTGGTTAGTCATCTCTCAGAGGACTGTTTACTTTCTTGGAGAATGCTAACATCAAGATTTTCAACACTGGACATCACAATGTAGCTTAAATATTCTATTTCTTGGTGTACTGGTAAATGGATATAAAAGGACAGTAAGTTAGACTAAAGCAGTGTAGGACAGGGAGAAATATGCAACAAGGACTCAGATTTGTCATCATTTCTAAACATCCAATCTCATCACTTTCCACACTTGAACTAAAATTTTCTGCAACTCAGAAAGCTTAAGACAATATTCAACAAAAATAACAATAAAGAGCAATTTTTAGATGCTTTGCAAAAAGCACAAGAAGCACAAACAATTTAAATCAATGAAATGGCTGATAAAAGGTTAGCCATTTGCGTAACATCAGGGGCTACTTCAGAAAGCTTTTCCTATTTTCTTTTTTGAATTTCTTTTCATTCACATCCTCAGAAATATGGTACTGCAGTCACCATAATTAATAGTTGCCTATGGTCTATCCTTGATTAGCATTCATTACTGGACAAGGGCCATTTTGCCAAGATCTTTCTGTGTTCTTAAATGACAAGTTAGAATCACTTGAAATCAAGAGCAAATCATTAACAGTTGTGATTATGGCCTCTGATGACAACCTGCCTAAGCCTAATTCTTACTCTGAAAATATATACATATGAATAACATAATTTCTGAATATATATTACAATGAATGGCCAGGTGCAATGACTCATGCCTGTAAGTCTAGCACATTAAGAGGCTGAGGCAGGAGGATCACTTGAGCCCAGGAGTTCAAAACCAACCTGGACAACACATTGAAACCCCATCTCTACAAAAAAAAAAAAATACAAAAATTAACCAGGCATGGTGGCACATGCCTGTAGTCTGAGCTACTCAGGAGGCTGAGGTGGGAGGATCACCTGAGCCTGGGAGGTCAAGGTGGCAGTGAGCCAAGATCGTGACACTGCACTCCAGCTGGGCAAAAAGAGTGACACCCTGTCTCGAAAAAGAAAGAAAGAAAGAAAAGAAAAGAAAAGAAAAGAAAAGAAAAGAAAAGAAAAGCAAGCCAGCCAATGCACTCTTGTCCTATTCTCATATACTTCTGGGACCCCAATGACATGAATACTAGACATTTTGGTGTTATTACACAGGATCCTAAGGCTTTGTTCATTTTTCTTTCAATTTTTGTTTGTTTAGTTTTCAGGTAGGAAAACTGTTGTTCTATCTTCAGGTTCACTCATAGTAATGAGTTCACTTTCTTCTCTCATAAAAATTCTATTTGACCTATCTGATAAATTTTCTATTTTAATTTTCCCATTTTATATATATTTCCATTTGGTTCTTTATATCTTTTTTTTTATATAGAGACTTAGCTTTTCATTTGTTTCAAGAGTATTTGCCCTTACTTCTTAAAGCATGTTTATAATAGCTGCTTTAAAGTCTTTGAATTTATAATATCTATGTCCTTTGTTAATTAGCCATCTTCTGATTCTCTTTTCCTTTTGAGTTAAAATTTTCCTAATTGTTTTTATAAGTTATTTTGGATTGTATTCTGTATATTTTATTTATTTTGCAATGAGATTTGGGGTTGAATTCTACAAAGAATCTTGATTTTTGTTTTATTTTGCATTAGCAGGTAATCAACCAAGTTAAATTCAGCCTGCAAGTTGTAACCTGCCTTCAGACATTGATTCCAGTATTAAGTTTTCTGGGATCTGGGTGGCAATCCACTCCCATTCTGTACTTAGTTCTCAAAGCCTATGGCATGCTGTGTAGGTTTGAAGCCACATATGCACAAATCAGAGATGCATTCAAGAGTGCTCTCTTGCTTTGCTCTTTGTGGCTTTCCTAACACATTCTGGCTCCTTGGGTTTCCTTTTCTGGTCCTCCAGCCAGAAGGCTTGGGCTTTATTTTCCCATTCCTGCCACATACTTTTGGCAACTGCATCTGCATCCAGAACAATGCAGCAGGAGGAGAGCAAAGTGATATGATCATGGGGTCATGGCTCTTATGGTCAGAGGAAGAGTTCGCCTCCCTCCAGTTTTGCTGTACTTCTGTAGCAATATTATTTGGGAGGCTAGGGTAGGAGATAAAGAAATAACAGGATTTCTCTACACTTTTATCTTTAGAAATTTCCTTTACTATACCTCAGTCTGGAAAAAGAGGGCTTCTTCTGGGGCTCTTTTGGTCCAAATTTGGCCTACACTTCTAGGTTTGGATGCCTTTGAGTACATGCCAAGTAATATTGAAGGTAAAAAATGGTAAACTCTCATTGGTTTTGTACGACTCTGAATTTTAGTCTCCCTTCCTAATTCACCTGCTCTCTTTTACATTTCAGAATTTTCAGAGCTCCACATATTCTCTCCATGATTTTATGGTTGCATCTGGCAATGCCGAAGGAGAGACAGGATAGAATGAATGGATTCCATTTTCCCCAGAACTGGTACCCTGTTTCAAGAGATTTTCAATAAAAAAATTTGGATGTAAGCTAATCTCTGAATTTTCCATGTATTTCACTCAGATTCTCTGCTGCTTATTGGTGGTAAAATATGCAAATCTCCCAGAATATCATAAATCAGGAAGCATTTAAGCCGTTCCAGAGATTTAAAGAATTGGTCTTTCTAAAAGTGACAACTTCCAGAACTACCCTCATAAGAAATGGTGCATACAGAGCTGACATTTCCATGTATCATTTGGTAGAAATCTGACAGCTCAGCGTATGCTACACAATTTTGATGGGAAATGATGTTGGTTTACTTCATGCAGCCCGTTCACCCAGTCTTAAGAAAAACTAGGATTAGCATTTCACGGTCTTGGCATTTGTTTTCATGAAGTAGTGATTTATAGTTAACCAACTTCACAACTCTGCTCATATTTTTATTATTTTTACAATTACACATATACTTCTTGGCTTCAGAAAAGCACAAGTTATTGGCTGGGCGTGGTGGCTAATGCCTATAATTTCAACACTTTGTGAGGCCGAGGTGGGCAGATCACTTAAGGTCAGGAGTTTGAGAACAGCCTGGCCAACACGGTAAAACCCCATCTCTACTAAAAATACAAAAATTAGCTGGGCATGGTGGCATGGTCTGTAATCCCAGCCTACTCAGGAGGCTGAGGCAGGAGAATCACTTACACTGGAGAGTCAGAGATTTCAGTGAGCTGAGATCATGCCACTGCACTCCAGCCTGGGCGACAGAATGAGACTCCATCTCAAACACACGCACACACAAGTTATTACATTTGTAAATCTTCGCTGACGATGCCTTACATTCCTCATAGATTTAATGGGGAGTAATTGATGGGAATATTATTTGCCAAAGAAACTGAGCGGAGGAAACAGGAGGTAGAGAGGGAGAGAAAAATGAAAAGGAAGAATGTAGAAGCTATAGGATAAATGACATGGGAGAATTAAGAAGGAAGAGAAAGTACAGGAGGAGGAAGTGGGGAAGAAAGTGGGAAAAGGGAAAAAGGAGATAAGGAAGAGTAGAAGGAAGTAATATGTAAGGAGAGACACAGCAACCGCTTTTCATTCCATAAAACACTGCACAGCATGAAGCCCAGGGGATGGGTGTGAAGGAGGATGACCTGGAGAATGTAGAGAACAGGTGAATTGGCTGAAGGAGAAGCTGAGGCACATTGGGCTCAGTGGGGACAGACAGGCCAAGATACGGAGCCTGGAAGGAGCTATACCCAAGAAAACATCCTTGGAGCCATAGAGAAACCAGGAGATCAGGGGGAAATGGACTGAGGGTAATCAGTGCAATGACTTTTCCCCCCACATAGCAAGAGAGATTATTGTTTAAAAAAAATAAACTGAAGATTGTTACAGCGATCAAAAAGCAAACTGGAAAGTGGGAAAAGCATTTCCTTTTAGGCATCCAATAGAATATGAATAAAACATGAGAATCATTAGGAAGAGATGGCAAATTAAGTTAAGATAATTAGGCTCTCTGTCATCGAGAAGGCCTGGATAGGACCACTGTAGATAATGAAGGACCCAAGAATACATGAGTTCCTAATTGTATTTTGCTAACTGTGCTTCCTGCCATATGGTTAGAGAAACAAAGGCCATAACAAACCAGATCCAGCCTATTCCAAGTAAGTCTTTTTCTTCCTTAAAGAAACAGACAGAATTTTCATTGCTTCCTTTAATGCTAATGTTTGACATATACAGCTGTAAAGTCACGTGCTTTAATTTTTAACGCATCATTTTGAAAAATCTTAAGGTCCTTCTTACCTGAATTTGTTTCTTTCTTCCCGCTCTATTCTTTGCAACCTTTCTTCTCTCTCCTGCCGCCGCCTCTCTCTCTCTGCTGCTAGTGACTCTTGGTGCTGCCTGAAGGATGATGTGAGAAGACCACTCGGTGATGACCTGGAGATACAATGAGTTAATGTTTCAGTTGCTTGGCCTATGATTAAAAGTACTAAAGTAAGCATCAGTCAGACCGTGGTTAGAATTGAGGGTCTGCCAGTACCTACACAGTGCTTGTGGAAAATCACTGAATGCCTCAAGTCTTCTTGTTTCAGGATTTTTGTCTGTAGATGGGGATAAGTAACCTACTGTGAGTGTGCTAGTAGGAAAAAAGGTGGTAACAGACAGAAAATATCAAGAAACATGTCTGACATGTAAGCAGCCCTGAAGAATGGGTGTTATAACACAGAAGTATTCCAGGAAGGTATATACAGTCTATATATTTTTTATGGTTGGTCTGTATTAAGACATAGGCAAGCTAGGGTCAACTTTCAATCTAAAACTATTTTCTAACTATCTATCAGGTAATACATTCATTATTTGGATAACAGGATCATTAGAAGCCCAAACCTCACCGTCATAAAAGATACCTATTAACAAACCAGCACATGTACCACCAAATCTAAAATTTTTTAAAAAGTGATTTTTGAAAACTATTTTCTATTACACATGCACTAAAAATATTTTACTATATTTCAATTTCACAATACACTTCTCTAGGATAATTGAACAAGGCAAAGAGATGATAGATGAAGACAAAAAAACTTGAAATGGGCTGAAATGTGAATAGAATTAAGGAAATTTCATTCTATGACATTCTATGTCAGGAAGCATTCAAGGACTCAGCATGTTCAAATGACAGGTAGTGGTACTATTAACATCACATAAACAGTCTGGACTGTTCACTGAAAATGTGTGTGAAGGCCTCAGAGAGAAACCACAGGGTGGGCATTACAGGAAATGTTAAGTCAGAATGAGCAGGAGAAGAGAAAATCAAGTAACCATATGACATCTAAGGAAAGGGGTTCGCTATGTAAAGGAGTCTGTTGGATCTCTGGAAAATAATAAACAAAATCTATTATGGACAATTGGGTCTTCACTTATGGAAAAAAAATCTCTAAACCAAAGAGACAAATATTTATGAAATATATTTTGCCAATTTATTTATCCAAGAATATAGCTTGGGTAAAATCCTAACTGAATTCAGTGAAAAATATACCTGCAAGGTGGGAAACACAGGTCTCAGTGCAGGAGAAAGACGTGACTCTCATATTACATACACTGCCATGAGGCCACAGACATTCTCCCTAGAAAAGATGAGTCACCTATGGCTATCAGTCAGAGGTGGCAGGGAAAATGGAGGGAAGAAACCACTATCCCTGGTAACTACAGGGAGGGAGTAGCCAAATTCTATAGTCCAGGCTCACTATGGAGCTATTTTCATCAGTTCTAGACACCGAGGCATAGATAGAATTTATTTATCTTTCTCATAAAAGAAGTCCAGACCAACTTCTATTTTTTGTACGTTATTGCTGTTTTGTGGGAATTTTTTCCCTGCTTTATGCAGCCAAATCTAATAAAAAATCAGAGTAAAGAGGTTTGTAGTACCTCTTTATCAGTAATTGATAAAACTGTTATGTATATAATAGATTTAACCCAATTAATAAGTTTTATCTAATAGACGAATATGTATATAAGCTGGTGCCCAAATTAGAAAAAACATATTCTTTCAAATATATAAGAACTACTAAAAAATTTACCATCAATTCTGTCACAAAGCTCAAGAATGAAAGCCACAAACTGGTTTCACATGAGCTACCTCCTAATCATAATGCAACTGAGTTGAAAATAATTAACGGATGGAAAAACATTCCATGCTCATGGTTAGAAAGAATCAATATTGTGAAAATGGCCATACTGCCCAAAGTAATTTATAGATTCAATGCTATCCCCATCAAGCTTCCTATGACCTTCTTCACAGAACTGGAAAAACCCACCTTAAACTTCATATGGAAACAAAAAAGAGCTTGCATAGCCCAGACAATCCTAAGCAAAAAGAACAAAGCTGGAGGCATCACATTACCCATGTTACTGGTACCAAAACAGAAATATAGACCAATGGAACAAAACAGAGGCCTCAGAAGTAATACCATACATATACAACCATCTGATCTTTGATAAACTGGACAAAAGCAAGCAATGGGGAAAGGATTCCCTGTTTAATAAATGGCATTGGGAAAACTGGCAAGTCATGTGCAGAAATCTGAAACTGTATTCCTTCCTCACACCTTACACGAAAATTAACTCCAGATGGATTAAAGATTTAAACATAAGACCTAACACCATAAAAACCCTAGAAAACCTAGGCAATATCATTCAGGATATAGGCACAGGCAAGGACTTCAGGACTAAAACAGCTAAAGTAATGGCAACAAAAGCCAAAATAGACAAATGAGATCTAATTAAACTTAAGAGTTTCTGCACAGCAAAAGAAACAATCATTAGAGTGAACAGGCAACCAACAGAACGGGAAAAAATTTTTACAATCTACACATCTGACAAAGGGCTAATATCCAGAATCTGCAAAGAACTAAAGCAGATTTATGAGAAAAAAACAAATCCATTTAAAAGTGGGTGAAGGATATGAACAGACACTTTTCAAAAGAAGACATATATGAGGCCAACAAACATGAAAAAATGCTCATCATCACTGGTCATTAGAGAAATGCAGATCAAAACCACATTGAGATACCATCTCACACCATTTAGAATGGCGATCATTACAACATCTGGAGACAACAGATGCTGGAGAGGATGTGGAGAAATAGGAACACTTTTACACTGTTGGTGGGAGTGTAAATTAGTGCAACCATTGTGGAAGACAGTGTGGCAATTCCTCAAGGATCTAGAAATAGAAATTCCATTTGACCCAGCAATCCCATTACAGGGGATATACCCAAAGGATTATAAATCATTCTATTATAAAGACACATGCACATGTATGTTCACTGTGGCACTGTTTACAATAGCAAAGACCTGGAACCGACCCAAATGCTTATCAATGATAGATTGGACAGGGAAAATGTGGCACATATACACCATGGAATACTATGCAGCCATAAAAAAGAATGAGTTCATGTCCTTTGTAGGGATATGGATGAATCTGGAAATGATCACTCTCAGCAAAATGACACAAGAACAGAACACCAAACACTGCATGTTCTCACTCATAGGTGAGTGTTGAACAATGAGAACACATGGGCACAGGGAGGGGAACATCACACACTGGGGTCTGTTGGGGGGTGGGGGACTAGGGGAGGGACAGAGGAGGGTGGGGAGGTTGGGGAGGGATAACACTGGGAGAAATGCCTGATGTAGGTGACGGGGAGATGGAGGCAGCAAACCACCATGGCATGTGTGTACCTATGCAACAATCCTGCAAGATCTGCACATGTACCCCAGAACTTAAAGTACAATTAAAAAAAAGAAAAGAAATAAAGATAAGCAGAAAGGGAAAAATAAAAGCCGTTTATTGATATTTTATAATCTTTCCATATTTTCAGAGTGGGTATTTTGTGTGTGTGTGTTAAACTCATTATTCTGAGTGAGAGATATTTTTAACAATATCTGCCTGATGTGTAGTTGAAAAACTGACCAGAATAACATATCAGCAGTTTTGTCTTGTTGTTTTTAATGTCAAATCTTTCTCCAAAGATATAAGGAAATTCAATGCCTGTATAACAGTAGTCTATGTTTTTAATTATTTGGTTTATGATAAATAATTCACAGCTTTATAAATGATAAACTTATTTTAACCCTCATTTATCACACTCCACTTCCTTCAGGATTAAGGTAGCGCCTTGATTGTATTCTGCACCTTAGTCACCAGAATTTTCTCTCATCACATTCCTGTTGCTATGTAAGTTTCTAACCAATGTGTTTCAGGTGAGATTTTATTTTCTAATTTTTTATTTTGGAGATAGAGTCTCACTCTGTCACCTAGGCTGCAGAGCAGAAGTCTGATCATAGCTCACTAACCTCAAACTCCTGTGCTTAAATGATCCTTCTGCCTCAGCCTCCTGAGTAGTTCGGACCAAGGCATGTACCACAATACCCAGCTAATTTTTTTTTTTTTTTTTTTTTGTAGAGAAGGGGTCTCACTATGTTGTCCAGGCTGGTGTCAGACTCCTGGCCTCAAGTAATCCTGCCTGCCTTGGCCTCCCAAAGTGCTGATATTGCAGGTATAAGTCACTGTACCTGGCCCTGTTGAGTTTTTTAAACTGCATGGGTGAGAATGTTTACTCTGAATTTTAGGGGTTAAATCTGTAATCAAAGAACTATGCTTGAGGCAAGATGGTTGCAACTTTGAGAAATTTAGTTTAATTCCACTTATTGAAAAAAATGAAATATTGTATACCCTTAATAATGGCTTGAGGCATTAAACTTTTCAGGGAATTCACAATTGTATCTTTATTCCCAAAATCCACTGGTGTGAAACTATAAACATTATCTCTTACAATATTTTCTTCTGCTGCTTTTTCTTTTGTGTTTGATCTCTATCTAGTATGCAGTCTGACATGAAGACACTTTCTACCAAACCTGGAATATTTGGATTGCATTATTTCCTTGCTACTGCTCTTTTTTATATGTAGTTCAATTTTGAAAACTAGATCTTAAGGGGCTGATAGTTCTTTGATAAAAATATTATATATTAGTACTATCCACCATACATGACACATTTCTTCTCCCTCATTGCCTAACTAGAAACTTGCAAACATTATTTAAGTTGGAGAATAGAGCTCAGGACTAGAATTAGTGTTATTTTACTTAACCATTTGGCACAGTTATCAGCTGAGAGCTTGGAGGTACTGTTGTAAAATGTAATAGTTTATTAGTTTAAGGAAGACCATGGGCCTTCTTGGCTCCTGCAATTCTGTTAGCATGTTAATTCAGTGAGGTTGCTAGAAAGTTTTAGAATATGAAATGCATCACTATTTATACAATAACCATCTAGTGAGAAAAAAATGAGTGTTTAATATGAGATGAAGATGCATTTTATTACTTGCTAACTGACCATTTAAAAATGGATACAAAGGAATAAAATTATAGGTAATAGTGCTAGTGTAAATATAGCTCCGACTTTAACAAATGTATCACATCCTTTCTCAGATGCTGCCGACGGGTCTGTGCTATTTATGTTTTTAAACCTTCCATTGTAGCATTCACATCACCAAAGCTTCTCTTGTTGAGGTCACCAGTGACCTTTATGTTGCTAATCCCCTGGTCAATTCTAAATTTTCATCATCTTATCAGCAGTATTTGGCAGAGCCGATCATTCCTTCATCCTGGAAACACTTTCTTCATTTGGCCTCTGGAACCCCACTAGCCACTTTTTCCCATTTTCTTTTGCTAGCTGCTTTTGTCTTCCCAATATTTTAAGTTTGGTATTTCCCAGGGTAAAGTCCTTGCACTTTTCCTCTTTGTTAGTTTTACTCACTTCATTGACAATTTTGTACAGTTATATACTTCCAAATATCAACCATATTCTAACAACACCTAAGTTTATCTCTCTAGTCTGGACCTCCCTTTCAATACCAATCGGACATATATCCAAACATCATCTCACCATAGCTATTTGTAAGTCTCGTAGAAGTCCAAAATCAAACTTCCCCTCTCTAACCTTGTTCCTTCCATGTTTTTGTCTGTTTCAGTTAATGGAATTCAGTCTTTCTAGTTGCTCAGGCAAAAATGTTTAGGGTTCTTCTTGACCTCTGTTTTTCTTCACACACCCTCATCTAATTCCTCACTAAACCTCATTGGCTCTGCTGTCTTGAAAAGTATATTCTTTATTGACCACTTTTCACCACTAGTGTCCTGGACCATATGACTATTATCTCTCACCTAGATTATTGCAATAGCTTCCTAACTCATCTTGTTTCCCTATACCGTACTCATAACACAGCAATCAAACTGATTATTCTGGTAAACATTAAATCAGATCATGGTGCTCTTTTTAAGAACTGTACAATGGCTTCCCCATTGCCCTTAGAGTGAAGATGAAGTCCTTATATTATGCAGCGAGGCCCTATTTGATCTGATTCCCATAATCCCTAAAACCTCATCTCTCACTATTCTGACATCCACTGATGCGGCCCCTCCCTTCCATGTCAGTCACACTTCACACTTCTTGTTGTTTCTGAATAGGTTGGCCATGATCAACTCCTCCGTGCATTCTTACTTGTTGTTCCTCTGTCTGGATTGCTCTTCCTTAGCCACCTATATGGCTCTCACTATTATCTCTTTCGAGTCTTTAACACTACATTCTACTTCAGGCCTTTGGAGATGACACTATTTAGCATTTTAATGCACACTTCATTCAATGTTCAAGGCTGTGGCTTTCCATCCTATTTCTATGCTTTGATTTTTCTCTATTGCATTCATTACTTTCCAACGTAGTATGTAATTTACCCATTCATTTTGTCTAGCATCTATCTCCCCATACTAGAACACAAACTCTATAAAAGAAGAGATTTTTCCCTCAGTGCCTCAAACTATGCAGAACATGTGGTAGACTCTCAGTAAATGTTTGGTAAGTGAGTAAATTATTATGGTAAGGTAAGTGCTAATAATGTTTAAAAATTAAAAAATAATATTTTAGAAAAATTCAGTTTTTTCAAGATATCATCTAGGATTGGGGATATCATAGAAGAGAGGGAGAGAAAGGAAAAACCTTTAAAAGTATTTGAAAGGTTTTATTTTTTTGGCAGAGGTTAGAGATTAGGAAGTTAAATAAGATGCAAACAAATGGAAATTCATATCTTATTGAATTGAAAGACAAAGCCAATAAATGAATTTAATGCAATTCCAAGTACAATTCTGTATTAGTCCATTTTCACACTGTTATAAAGAACTTTCCTGAGATTGAGTAATTTATAAAGGAAAGAGGTTTAACTGACTCACGGTTCTGCATGGCTGAGGAGGTCTCAGGAAACTTGCATTCATGGCGGAGGGAGAAGCAGGTGCCTTCTTCACATGGCAAGAAGAGAGAGAAGTGCAAAGGAGAAACTTCCGAACACGTATAAAAGCATCAGATTTCGTGAAAACTCACTATCATGAGAACAGCATGGGGGAAACTACCCCGATGATCCAATCACTCCCTCCATGAGCAGATAAAATTTAGGCTTCTTTAGTTAATGAAATTATAAACTATGATTATTAAAAATAATAGCATATTTAAAATTATCCTGGAAAATAGTCTGTAGATAGAATTTTTGTCTCATCAGAATAAGTTTGCTAGAATGCCAAGTCCAGGATTGGCAAAAATTCCACCTCCCTGCAATTTCTTTCAAGTCCCTGTTTTCTTTTTGTGTTTTACATTATGTTAGCTTTGAAGCCAGGAGAATTAAGTTATTCTGAGCAGTTACCAGGTGAGTACAGATGGTTTTGTATGGTTGCTAGGTGGAAAGCTCTGTGGCACAAATTTATAGTCATAAGTTGAGTATGCCAAAAGACTGGAAGATATCCACTTCTTTACATGAGCTCTATTTCACCAACTTGTTTTTCTTTTCTCCCAGTATCTCATCTACGGCAAAGAAGCTGAGTGAAAGCTTATGTATCATGATCAATAATCTCTCACTTGCTCCTAGAAACAACATATTATTTCTCCTGTTTGTTCCTGGATACTTTTCATATGCAATAAACCCAGTTGACATATGGTTCCATTGATTAAGAGTGTCAAAGCTTAGTGACTAAGGGCACATAGGAAAATATCTCTAGGGGTCAGATCTAATATATTGCCTGGATTTATTTGTAGTGTGAGTCAATTGTTTTTGGTTTCTCTTTATGGACCAAATAAACTAGTTTAACATGAGTTATAGCTACAAAGTCAAGGGTCTTCTAGTTTGGTCTGTTCATCTTGAGAATGTGAATTTTGTTATTATTTTATGAAACTTCTAGGTTTCACAAAATCCAAATAAATAGTTGACTTGTAATCAGAAATCGACCACATCTAACTGAACTGTCTACCAAACATCTACATTTTAAAGGTGGCATTTCTTACTTGAGTTTATTTTGACAGTATATGAGCAGTTTCTGAAACTGGTGGAAATGCAGTAGTCAGAGAAGATGTCTAGTATCTCACCTAAGACTCCATTGAGATGATAAAAGCTCTTTTATCTTTCAATGTCCTCCAATGAAACAAGCATAAAAACAGCAAAAGATTTAACTCTGGAAATGCTATAAGGATCTTCTCTAGCATGTTTGTTTGAGACGAGTCTCTACTTAAGTTGTCAGGTTTTGCATCCTCATTGTCTGATGAGAAAAGTATTTCAGTATAAATTTTGATATAAAGGTGGATTTCACCTGTTTGAAATTTTTGGAGAAATTTATTTAAATGTCCTTAAAGCTAAGCAAAACTGTGACCAAATATGTAAAATTCAAAAATATCATATTGTGTGATAGGAGACAAAAAATAAGTGCCATAAAAATTATACTGTAATAGCATTAAAATATAATTTTCATCAGTGATATAAATAAATGGTTTATTTTGAATGTATTATGCTTAGTTTTATGGTTTCTCCTTGGTTCAATTTTGGAATCTCTTGTGCAAGAACTAGAGATATTTGGGGACCTGAGCTCATGATTACCCCAAATAACTGTCCAGCATATTTCTGTTGAGATGAATTGAGATTTGAATACTCTTTTTATGGCTATAGCATGCCACGTGTTTGGTGTATTTAAAAAACCAAAGAATAATTCTTGTTCTGCTTGGAAATCTTTCATTGTTTCACTAGATTTCAAGTAACTTTGGAAGTAAAAGATACTGGACTTTGGTGCTTGTATTTCAGCCATTTGAAATACGTTACAGAGCTGGGACAGAAGAAAACTAGTAAAACCCAGATGGTGAAAACTAATTACATTCCCATGCTCCCATCTTATGAGACAGTCTTTTAAATTTTGGAATTGATTTCCAGATTGCCATCCTATAATCTTCCTGTACTTAGAAAAAAATATATAAGATCTGTAAATGATCAATTTAAACAAGGGATCATAGGAGTTAAAGTCAAGGGACTAGGGGAATGATAGGCTATTATATGGATTCACATGGCATATCATTTAGCTTTTATTGAATAAGAAACCACCCCAAAATATAGTAGTTTAAAACAACAGCCATTTGTTTAGCTCAAAATTTTTAAAATCAGCAGTTTGGACTGAGATGCATGCTGGGTGATTCTTACGGTTTCAGCGGGTACCCGTAGTAAGTTATTGGTCAGCTCTGCTTCCAGGGGTTGGTTAGCTCTAAGTTTGGGTGGCAGGGCTGATCACATGTCTTTCATATCCCTTAGGCTAATTGGCCTTCTTCACATAGTAGTGCTGGCGACAGGGGTCCTAATAGTAACAAGAAGGGAAGTCCCAGTGCACAAATACTTTTGAAGTCTCTGTTTGCATCATGTTTGCTAGCATCCTATTGGTTAAAATGTGTAACATGACCAAACTCAGAGTCAAGTTTGAAGGCAATGAAACTTACATGATAAGATGGATACAAAAAGAGGAAGTGTGTGTGACTATTTTTCCAGCTTACTGAATATGGTTTATTAAGACCAACCATTGAATTAGGTGGGGGAATCCTTTGTGGCTAAAATTAACACTTTATATAAAAAGTTTTGGTGGGATTTGAGGTAAAACAGGAAGTGGGAACTCTTGAAATGCAAGTTGCTAAGGAATTGATACTCTAAGTAATAGATGAGTCCTAAGCACAGAAGAGGCTCTAATTTCTAGAGTCTGCTTTGTTAGAATTCACTCCAAAATGTGAGGTCCTGAGGGACCAAGAACAAAAGGATCAATCCAGGAATCAAACTTTCACAGGATGCCTAGAGCCAAAGGAAGAGTGACCTTAGGATCATACTAGGGAGTAATGGGAGCTAGTGCCAGGTTCTTAGATAAAGATGGATAAAAGGCCTTGGCTGTCCAAATGAAGACCTTGTTTGTTTTTTTTTTTTTAATTAAACATTTATTTATTTATTTTTATGGACATGTAACAATCGTATATATTTATGGGGTACATGGTGATATTTTGTTACAATGTGTAATGATGAAATCATGATAATTAGCATATGAATTTCAAACATTAATCAGTCTTTGTGTTGGAAACATTCAAAATCCTCTCTTCTAGCGTTTAGAAAATACACAATACATTATTGTTAACTCTAGAACACTAAAACTTATTGGTCCCATCTAGCTGTAATTTTATATCCTTTAACAAATCTATTCCTATCCCTCCCTACCTCCTACCCTTCCCAGCCTCTAGTAACCCCTGTTCTACTCTTTACTTCTATAAAGAAATTTGGGCTTGACTTGTACACATCAGAGACCCAGAAATGTTCAAAAAGAAATATTTTTTTAAGATTTGAGGACTGAACACTATTTGTTCAGTTATTTGACTAAAGATGAATGGTGCCTGAAGGGAGAGCCTGTCAAGCTGCTCTTAATGGCCAGATCAGGGTAATTGGAAACCAGCTCATTACTTATATACCAGTGGTAGCAGTCGATTTATATTTTCTTTCTTTTCTTTTCTTTTCTTTTCTTTTTTCCTTCCTTCCTTCCTTCCTTTCTTTTCTTTCTTCTTTCCTTCCTTTCCCTTCCTCCCTTCCTTCCTTTCTGTATTTCTCTCTCTCTTTCTTTCTTTCTCTCCTTCCTTCCTTCCTTTCTCATCCCTTCCTTTCTTTCTGTCGATTTATTTTCTTTCTTTTCTTTGCTCTGTTCTTGCTCTTGTTGGAGTCTTGCTCTTGCTGCCTAGGCTGGAGTGCAATGGTGCAATCTTGACTCACTGCAGTCCCTGCCTCCTGGGTTCAAGTGATTCTCCTGCCTCAACCTCCTGAGTAGCTGGGATTACAGGTGCCCACCAACCACCATGCCCAGCTAATTTTTTTTTATTTTTATTTTTAGTAGAGATGGGGTTTCACCATATTGGCTAGGGTGGTCTTGAACTCCTGACCTCAGGTGATCTGCCTGCCTTGGCCTTCCAAAGTGCTGGGATTACAGACATAAGCCATCATGCCCAGCTGAAATTTATTTCCTTTGGTATCTCAATTCTGCTGCATTCATGTTAATGCTTGCAATTATTCCTTTTGGGTATATGGTACAGATGGAAGATTCAGATTCTCTGGTTGGAATAACATCAATATCAAATTAATGACATCTGAATACATGATACATTATTTTGAAGAAAGCTATCTCAGAACTCTGAAGAGCTAGAGAAGAGAATTAAGCTCTGCATTTTTATTCTGGCTATTTTTACATTAAGCAGGGTGCTGTTATTCCATAAAAGTTAGTATTATGGACTAAAATATGATCCTTTCAAATCATACATTAAAGCCCTAAACCCCACTGTTACTGTATTTAAGAGATGGAGATTTTAGGGAGGTAATTAAGGTTAAATGAGGTTATAAGGGTGAAGTTCTAATCCAATAGGACTGATGTCCTTATAAGAAGAGGAGAAACCAGAAAGCACTATCTCCCTCCACCCAAGCACAAAGGAAAGTTGTGTGAGGACTTAAGAGGTGGCTGTCTATGAGCCAAAAAAAAAGATCTCACCAGAAACAGAATTTGCTACGACCTTGATCTTGAAATTCTAGCCTCCAGAACTGTGAGAAAATAAATTTCCATTGTTTAAGCCAGTCTGTCTGTGGTATTTTGTAATGGCAACCCTAGCAGTCTCATTCAGACAGTAACCTTCAAAATGAAAGACATTAGGTCAATTGGGCTGTGGCTCAGAGCTGCCTAATTTGCCTTGTAGTTTATAACTAAGTTCTAGGCATGGGAAGTATCTATGGTTTTCTAATAAAATTGCTAATAAAATTACTTCAGAATTTCTAATAAAATTTTAATAATAACTTTAAAATTTATAACAAAATGACCTTTAAAAGCGCGAGATTTCAGATCTTGACTTTTGTCATCATAGTGTACCTGCAATTCTCAAATTTTAGGGAAGAGTTTCTTGGCAATACTTTGGCAAGAACTATGGTAAATTTTGGTCATGAATGAGAAATTTGGGAGATAATTTTCTAAAGAAATCTGCACTGTTGTGCTGATAAGAGTCATTGTGTTTTTTAATATGGAGTATTGATTTGTGAACCCTGACTGAAGTTTGTGAGTGACTGAACTCTTCACAATAGCAGGGACTGACACATTTATTGGTGTAGTGAGTAGATTGTCATTTGGTTGCTGAGCATTATTTAACACTATGCCAACAAGCTCTTTCTCCTGAATAATCCTGTGTTGCACTCCGTATTTATATTAATACTTGGTTTCCAGGCAGAATCAATGTGATTTTGACTTAGGTTTTCCAGGACTCTTTTAGGTTTTGCATTTTCTTAAATATCAACTTGTGTGATTCTAAAATTAAAGTTGGTCTCCCAGATACCATTTTGTGCCACAGGATGTGCAATAATAACAATAATATTCCCTTCCTTCCTCCCTCCCTTTCTTCCAAAATGCTACCTGTTTCTAATGTGGTGACCATAGGAAAAAAATCTAATGTTGTTGCCATAGGAAAGAATCTATCAATTCAAACAGAGCCCATTAAGATGTCTTCTTTTCCGGTTAAAAATACCTTTTAGTAAGATAGTTTCAACATCAGTTCTGGTTGTTTCCAGCAGAAGCAATTCTGCATCGGCTGGCAGGCTTCTAATCTGGAATTGGTACTCTCTGTGTGTGGTTCATGCCCAAATCCTGCTTCTTTCTTTCATGGAGCATTTTATGGACTTTTAAGAAATGCCAGCTTTCTTTCCCTTACCAAAGCCTTCAAACTTTCTCTGAAGTTAGTGATGCATTCCCTGGCTAGTGGCTTCTGATGTCCCTTCTAGTCTACACTATCCAGCTTCTTTCTGCTGGGCTCACCACATCTCTCCAGGCAGGCCAGTGGGGTAAGGGCCCTTAGAGGTCACTCAAGCCTGACTACCTGCTGCCATACTCACCCCCGGCCTTTGAAAACATCCTTCCTTAGATGGGTGCAAGTGCAGCTTTCTCACATCCCAGGTTTATTTCCTGGCTTCTAAAGTGAAAGGCTACTCCAGGCAGCCTCTCATTTTAAGAATTTCCTGATAAAAGGTAGGCCCCAGTACCTACTCTCCAGAACTCTGGAGGATGCAGGTTAAACTTTCTCTCATGGCTGTGTCAGGACAGAGTAATACAACCTGCAGATCAGTACATGTTCAGTTGGGGGCTCCCTTCCTCATTGTTCACCTTTTGTCCACCCAGAAAACACCACCTTTCTCACTGGGCTTTCCTCTGAAAGCCCTGTCCCCTGGCTAGTGTTAGTGGAAGGCGCTTATCTAATGGGAGTGGAGTTTGGGGTTGGAATGCCTGATGCTCTGACAATTCTGTTCAAAGGACTCACCAATAAATTTAAGTTATTACTTAGCTTTTTCTCCTATATCCTGGTGATGTGAGGTTTCTCTCCCATATCCTGGTTGTAATCTTAATTTTTGTGGATGCTTTTTAGTCATATTTGGGCACTCTCTTTAAAATGTAGAGATACCTGTTGTCTGTTAGTTTCAGTTGAAACTAGATTAGATTAGGAAATTCCCATTTAATATTCAATTCTAAGAAGAATATTTGGAATTGAGAAGAGGAGGAAAATCTCATAGAATTAATAAAAATGAAATTTAAATATATCATCAGTAACTTACAGTCAAGGTAGAAAAGCATAACGAGAAAACAGGTTTTGTAATTGTGAACATTGCAATGTGAGATACTGCAGACAGTTAAGCACAGATAATAAATACACCAAATGCTATCTTAGGCATCTATTTTATTATATGAGCTCTTTACAGGGTATGTATATGAAATAACAAGCTATAGGAAGCATATTAGAGAGTATAACTTAACAGAGTGTTCACATCAATAGGACAGCAGTTGATTCTTGGGTTTGTTAAGCATGACATGTAAGAATAATGAGATCGTTGAGTTTATCACTAAATTATATAAATAAAGTACACAAAATTTTGTAAACATGAAAATTTGATAGAGTCATAGCAGATATTCTTTTGAAATAATTTTTAAATTTTAGAATAATTTCATATTTACAAGGAGTTGCAGAATAGTATGGGGAGTTCTCAGGTACTCCACACCCAGTTTACTCTATTGTTAACATTTAAAAAATGATTTTTTTTTTTTGAGATGGAGTCTTGCTCTGTCGCCCAGGCTGGAGTAGAGTGGTATGATCTCAGCTCATTGCAACCTCTGCTTCCCAAGTTCAAGCAATTCTCCTGCCTTAACCTCCTGCATAGCTAGTACTAGAGGGACTTGCCACCGCACCCGGCTAATTTTTGTATTTTAGTAGAAACAGGGTTTCACCATATTGCCCACACTGGTTTTAAACTCCTGAGCTCAGGCAGTCCTCCCACCTCAGCCTCCCAAAGTGCTAGGCGTGAGGCACTGCACCCTGTTAACATCTTATGTTAGTATGATACATTTGTTTTAACTAATGTATGTATTATGTATGTAATAATAATGACACATTATTATTTTTATTTATTTTTGTGATGGAGTTTAGCTCTTGTTGCCCAGGCTGGAGTGCTATGGCATGATCTTGGCTCACCACAACTTCTGCCTCCCAAGTTCAAGTGATTCTCCCGCCTCAGCCTCCCAAGTAGCTGGGATTACAGGCATGTGCTACCACCCAGATAATTCTGTATTTTTAGTAGAGATGGGGTTTCTCCACGTTGGTGAGGCTGGCCTTGAATTCCTGACCTCAGGTCATCTGCCTGCCTCGGCTTCCCAAAGTGCTGGGATTACAGGCATGAGCACCGTGCCTAGCTGATTATTTTGTTAAAGTTAACACTCTATTCAGATTTCCTTAGCTTGTTTTTTTTTTTTTTTCCTGTTTGTTTTTATCCTGATATTCTTCTTCTGGCCCAGGATCCCATCTAGGAAACCACATTACAGTTAGTTGTCATGTCTTCTTAGGCTCTTCTAGAGTGTATCAGTTTCTGACACTTTCTTTTTGATGACTCTGACAGTTTTGAGGAGTACTCAAGTATTTTGTAGAATATCACTCAATTTAGATTTCTCTGCTATTCTTCTTATGAAGAGACTGAGGATGATATGGGTGTTTAAGAGGAAGAAGACACAGGCAAAGTTCTATTCTCATCACATCATATTAAGGGTACATGCGATCATCATGATTTACTACTGTTGATATAAACCTTGATCACCTGGCTGAGGCACCCTTTGTCAGGTTTCTCCACTGGCACAGTTAATCTTTTTCCTCCCTTTCTGCATTGTACTTTTTGGAAGAAAGTCACTTTTCACAACTCACACTAAAGAGGCAGAAGCCTTCTTGAAGGGGCCATATCTACATTATTTGGAGAACGTGATGGGAGATTTACTCCATTTATTTAATCATTTATTTATGTCATTATGGACTCATGATAGTTATACTTTGGGCTATGAACCAATACGATATTTTTTGTTGTTGTTGCTTAAACTGGTCTAGGTTTGGCCATTGGCAGCTCCAGTATCCCACTGACATACACTGATCATTGTGTTTTTTTGGCACATTTGTTTTCTGAGACTACAAGATGCTTCATACTCATCTTATATATTCCCTGCCCCAGTTGTAGAACCAGCCATTTGTTAGAGGCACCCCAGTTCCTTTTATTGGAGGACAGTGTTAGAAACCAAGATCTGGGCATTGAGTGTGCTCATTGTTAATAGCAATTAGTTGTATTTTTAAACTTTGGAATTTCTATGCTATCAGGAAAGAAGTAAACAATAACAACTGTGGGTTGTGCATACACACCAGTGTGGACCAGAGATTAATGAAGCCATTTTCAAAAACACCGATACCTGGAAAGCACAATCTGAGAGAGGTTTTAAGTTCCAAAGGTTGAGGACTTTCAAGGCAATGAGGTTAGAGTTTTCTGGATGAGGAGTGGAGACGTTTGCCTTGAGGACAAGTGGGATATGTTCTAAACTTCAGGCATTGAATTTCCTGAGACAGAGAGTGTGTATAGATGAGTGTTTTCGTGAGTGTTAGAGTCTTGTGTCCTCCTTGTGGGTAGCACCCTAGTAGGGACAGGAACTTTGGTGGATACCTGGGTGGGTACTCTACTAAGTATAGGGGCCTAGGATACCTCGGGAATTCTCCACAGCAGAATTTAACATCAGGGAAATACAGAGACAGCAGATCAAGACATCTTTAAATCTTCTAGATAGTCTGAAAAACGAGAATGGTCTGGGGATAAGGGCTCTCTCCCATGTTTTTCTGGAGTGTATTTGCCCTGAGTCCGTTTATGCTCCCCTCTGTGCTCCCACTATTTATTTCTTTTTAAATAAATGCTCCCACTATTTATTTCTTTTTAAAAAGTAAAAATCAATCAACCTAAATTTTCAGAAATGTGTCTATGTACTTCTGTTTCAGTTTCATGAATTTTTTGTTTTCTATGTGCTTTTATTTGAAACTTATCAAACAAACATATAATCCACAGTTGGATATGATTGTCAGAGCTCTCTAGTGTTTAGAATAGTGGGATAAAGTCAGGAGCTTAGGGTAACAAGAAAAATTAGTATTTGGTGGAGGAATACTCTGGTTACTACTGCTGCATAAGAAATTACTCCAAAATGTACTGGTTTGCAACCACCATTTATTTGCCCACAAAATTGTGAGCAATCAAAAAGATTATGGGTAGACAGTTTTTGCTTGTGATACTTCACACATTTGCTATCAGATGCCAGTTAGGGCTGCAGACCTCTGAAGGCTCAGTTTGCCTTACGAGATGGCTTATTCCCATAGAAGCTGATGCTGGCTGGCAGCTTGGAACTCATTTGGGACTGTCAATCAGAGGATTTACACCTGGGTTTTCCAGGATGGTGGTCTCAGGGTATGTCCACTTATATGGTGGTGGCTTCCCCTGGGGCAAGCATTCAAAGACCAGTTAGAAGATTGACGGTCTTTTCTGACCTAGCCTCAGATGTCAGAGTATAATTTTGTTTCATTTTATTGATCTAGTCAATAATAAACTCATCTGGATTCAAAGAAAAGGGACATAACTCTCACCTCAAGATGGAAGTAATATCATATAGTTTAGAATTATGTTTTAAAATGGTCAAAGCAAGAAAACACTTTCAATCTTAAATATATCTCTTACCCCGTGTATGTAAGTGTGCCTGTCTAGCACCTGAGTTTTGATTTTGAATGTCATAGAACAATTTTTACTTGTTCCGTGTCTTTGAAGCATGAGCTAATGTTGAAGACTGAGTCCAAAGGAGATAAGGCACTAGATGGCTTGGCTGTTGCAACTCTGGGGATGTACACAAGGCATGGCAGTGCATAAGGCATGAAGAGAACCAGCTCTGCCATTTATTGGTCATAGGACCATGAGCAGGCTAGTTTCTATGAATCTATATCTCCTCAACCATATAATAAGCACAATAGTAACATTCATTCATTTCTTCATACAGTTATTAAACATCTATTATGCATAAAATTTACAGGATTATAGTGAAGATTATGCATGAGAAGTGCTTGTCACAGTGTCTGGGATGTGTTTAAAACTCAACAAAGGTTTTAACACCGTTATTATAATAAGTAGTGGTAATATTTTGTCAACATGGTGTAGGTGAGGTAGATGAAGCTGTGATTCAGCCTGATACACATCCGGTAGACCAGAGGAATGGATATATTTGATGGTCAACATTAACTGTGGGGACATTTTTAAGGCTGATAAGATTCTGTGTTTGGGGAAGGAGAAACTTTGAATAGAGTCAAGCAACAATCAGAATGTCAGCTTTCAGCCAGTCAAGGTGGCTCAAGCCTGAAATTCTAACACTTTGGGAGGCTGAGATGGGAGGATCATTTGATATCAGGAATTTGGACCAGTCTGAGCAATATAGTGAGACCCTGTCTCTAGAAAAAAAAATTATCTAGGCATGGAGGTGTGTGCCTGTAGCTCCAGCTACTCAGGGGGCTGAGGTGGGAGGATCACCTGAGTCTAGGTGTGTGAGACTACAGTAAGTTATAATCACGCCACTGCACACCAGCATGGGTGACAGAGAGAGACTCCATCTCTAAAACAAACAAACAAACAATCAAAAGAATCGGCTTTCATCGCAGATGGGAGGCATTCAGTCTATGGGCAGGGGCTCCTCACCTACCACGTGGACATGAGGTCCTACACCATGAGGCCTGTTCTTAGGTGTCCCTTGGTGTTATGAGCTCCATTATCGCACCTCCATTTCCAAATTCATACGTTAAAACCACAAGGCCACCCACCTTGGAAAGTGACTGAATTTGGAGAATCACCTTTAAAGGGATGATAAAGTTAAATGAGGCCAGTAGGATAAGCCCTAATCTGATATGACTGGTGTCCCTACAAGAAGAGGAAATTTGGACACACAGAGAGACACCAGAGTGGTGTGTGCACAGAGGAAAGACCATACGAAGATGCGGTGAGATAGCAGCCATCTGTAAGCCAAGGAGAGGGGCCTCAGGAGAAACCAAATCTGCTGACATCCCGATCTTGAACTTCTGGCCTCCAGAATTGTGAGGAAATACGTTTCCATTGTTTAAGCCACCAGACTGTGGTATTTTATTATGGTAGCCCTGGAAACAAATGCAGACATGGGCTGGGATGTGAGGGACAGGTAGAAAAAGTAGGGGGAGGATGTGCAGAAAATAAAAGAGAACTCTGGGACTAGGAGCTGGGGTCCTTAGGGACAGGAAGAGATGTGATACAGGAAGCATAAGGTCTCAGGTCTGACTGGTGGCAAAGACAGCTCAGGGATCAACACAGGCCCCCTTTAGGGTGTCCAACATGAGTAGATGGGGGGGTCTCAAAAGTGGTTGTTTGGGAAGTAGGGCCTGGTGGGTCTTCGCATGGGGAATGTTTTGATAGACTTGCCCATGAGAGGCTGGGGAAGCCAGGGGCCCCAGATGATGTGTTGGTGGTGGTAGGAGTCGGCCATGGAGGGCTGTCAGGGATTTAATTTGTTATAGCATTAGGCTAACCATAATTTGGTTTATTCTAGGGGTTGTGATTTTTCTTTGAGTCAAAATTATGGTATTTATGCCATCCAGGGCATTCAGCATGTATGCATGAGTACGTGTGTGTATAAAATTGTATAGGGACTAGGAATGTATTTTAGTTAAGCTCACTTGGGTCTTACGGTTATCTGACTGGTTAGGACATTTACTCATATTTTTATGTTGCCTATGCTTCTCAATAGACGATTCTTATAGAGTCTGATCCAATTGGAAATTTTAAAAATAAGAACAAAATTCACTTCATATTCTTATATTTTGTAGATTAAATATTAGGTGAAACTGGTTGCTTAACATTAGAAAATTTACCCAGCAATGATTTGTTTTGGGTTTATTTTATTGGCTCAATATTTTTGATGTATTTTTGTATTTTGTATATCCATTTATTTACTTATTTTATTCCCCAAGTCAGCCTTCCTAGTGTTCAGGCATATTATGAAGCAAATTAGAAAGTCATGAAGAAAGAATTCATACTGTACCGTGGATGATAATGTTACGGCCAGTAGGGGGCATCAAGGAATTGTCCTATGTACAGGCTTTGATTAAAAAAATACTTGCATCTTAATTGCAGGACATTTCAGTCAAAGTATCTATCTGTACTAAAATAATTCTAAGATGTAAATGTATATTTAAGGCATCATGTTTACATTACTGGTTGATAATTTGGTCCCAATCAGTATAGATAAACCTTAACTGTACATTTTTAATAAGAGTGGTTCTTATTTATATCAAAATGGTAATTGCTGAATTTTGTCACTTAGGAAAAATATAAAAGGTGAAATTTCAAAATAAATAGTATGATTTTTGGCTTCTGAAATACTGTATGTATATAAAGCCCCTCGGTGCCTCTGTTTCCTCATCTCATAAATGTGGGAATTGAATATACACTCTCCAAGGTCTAGTTTCAGCACAATATGACAATAATTTTTTATTCATTTTTCTGGGAACACCGTTGAAAACAAGAGGATTAGATGCATTCTTGTGTCAAACACCGGAGGGCTCTGAGATCAAATCAGAACTTGGATTAAAAGTGTCAGGCAGTTTCTAAACAGATATCAAGTGTCTGACATCGTAGCAATATTTATCAAATTAGAATCCCTTTTAATATCATTGCATTATCTTAGGAAATTTAAAATATTTTCTGAATTTACTTCCCATCCCTCTCAATCTCTTTTCTGCCTGTTTTTCTTTCTGGCTTTATAGTTAACTAAAGCACTTTTTTGAGTATGATGTAATTTAACTCTCACAACAATCTGGGGAGTAAGTATTTTTACCCTTATTTTGTAGTTGAAGAAACTAGCTTCTGAGAGATTAAACTACTTTCCTGAGACCACTCAACTAATAATTTTGGAATTGAAATTTAAACATAAGTTGTCGTATAGTATATTCAGTATTCTTTTCAGTTTACCGGAGTGTCTCAAAGTAATTTCTAATAAATTACTTGAGAGAAGTAACCTATGAAACTATGATTATTATTGCATATATTTTCAAGAGTCATAAAATGTAGTGGTGGAATTAATTATTCTGATTTCTCATTAGTAAAATGCTATAGCTTTCTCCATATCTCCAACTCTCATTTCATCTTCTGTCTCTGTGTTGGTCTTGTTAGCTTTGGTGCCTTCAAATAGTAGAGAATATGACCACTGACAGCTCTGGGCTCCCATTTTAATAATTTTCAGGCACCATCCATAATCCCAGCAAAGGACACAGATTGACTAGACCTTGGTCACATTTCCACTCTGTGCTGGAAGGGGCATTCTGTGACCGAAAGCCTCCTCGAAGCCACATTAAATGGGAGGTGGGAAATTTCCTAAGCTGTTGTGAGAGCTGTTTCCAGAGGAACAGAGGAAGAAAACGGTTTCTGAGCCTGGGCTGTTGGCCCAGCGGGGGTGCTACAGAGAAGGCCTTTGGGCAGCTGGGAGCAACAGGAGGACCCTGGTGTATGATGGGTATCAGAAGAGTAAAGAGCACAGAAAACAAATTTCACTTATTTAATTCCTCTACTGGCGTCCAGTCCTGGCTGAATGCAAGCAAGAGCAAGTGTGGGAAAGGCCCAAAGAGTGTAACAGCGTTAAGCGCTGAAGTTCAGAAATACCCTGTAAGATACTGTTTGGTTACCAATATAAAAAAAGCCAAGGAATGCAAAACTATGATTCCTGGCTTTTCTTGATAGTGTAGGGACCATCCTCAAAATGAGGAGGTGTGATGTGCCTCCTCACCTGGGGTCACTCTCTGCATTGAGGCTTTTATCAGGACACACAGGCCTGAGAATTCCAGCTTCCTGAAAGGCAACAAGCTGCAAAGCTCATGGAATATAGTCAGGTGGAGCTCCGGAAGTTAGGTGAGCCATTTTTCAGAGGCTGACTTAGGTGCACATTTCAATATCTTCTGTTAATGATATAGACATACAACCTGAAACTTAAGCACATATTTTAAATTCTTTATATTGTATTAAATCAAAGTAAAGAACATTATGTTGGGAAAGCATCTTTTATTGATGTTTCTGTATTGCCTCTTTTATGTTTTTGTGTTTTACTGTTATAGCTGTTAGGACTCTGGATTTGGGGTATCCTATAATTCCGATGTAACAGAGGCTAACTAAATAAACAGGAGCAGCTTCCTCTCTTTTCCTTTTCCTTTCTGTTTCTCTTGGCCTTTTAATTGCTTTTAAAAAGACAAGGTAGATGGTCTCAGGATCCTGGTCAGCTAAATTCTTCTAGCTCAGGTACTTTCTTTAATCTTGCCTGAAAAGGATCCTTAAGATCCAGAAATTTTGTTAGGACAACAATAGAATTAGTTGAAAACGTATAAACCCATAGGATGAAATATAGTTATAAAGTATTTAATTTGAAGCATGAATGCACAAGGCAAAGTAAACAGTATCATTATAACTTAATTTTGGGTCAGGTACTAAATGCTAATTTCTCTGCACTGGGCTATGGGCAAAATGAGTGATGCAAGGAGAACTCTGTCCTGGCCCTTGTTTTCTACCTTCCTGGCTCTGGTTCTACATGTCTCCTTGAGGTCCCAACTGTGGACACTCATCTCCATTGTCTTTCTGAACCAACTTGCTCAAAAGTCTGTTGTATTTTCTGCTGTAGTCCCATCAGAGTCCTGCAAGTATGCCTGTATTTGCTTGTTCTTTCTTTCTCTGTTCTTAATTGCTATTGCTGAAATCATGATATGCAGGAAATGAGATTTCATTCTCCTGCCAATTTCTCTTCAGATGACTTTGAGTGAAAATGACTTACACTGGGTTATGAGAATCTTTGCCATTCTAAGTGTGGTCCCTAGACTAGAAACATCAACATTACCTGGGGATTTTTAGAAATGCACACTCTCTGGTACTACTCCAGACCATAAAGGAAAGACTTCCCTTTACTGCACTTTAACACACTGTATTGAAAATGCGACTTACTTAAATTGTCTCTCTCTTTCATTACAGTGAAATCTCAGGGAAGTAATCTGTATTGTCTAGTTCATCACTGAATATCTAGGACCTAACATAATTCCTTGCACACAGTAGGTGCTCAGTAAATGCTTATTGAATGATAAACGAATGGATATCTGCTGGCGTGAGGGTTGTTTGTTTAATCATGTTGTTAAGTAACCAACGTGTTTAGAAAGGCTCAGTGAAAGAGTAGTGCTAACAGTGGAGACAAATGAGGTATGTAATTAACACCTCTGATTATATTGTTATTTCACAGAAATATTTTCTGCCCAGTTGACTATGATTAAGCCAGGATAGACAATCTGCAAAGTAGAAAAAGAATTCATCCATTTGGCAATAGTGACTTGCTCTGTTCTACCATATCCTCAAATTGTGAGATTTATGTTCTGCTTCTGAAATTACTTCGTGGCCCTTTTTGCAGGCTGAAACTTTGCTCTCTTTCCATTTAAAGAGCTTATCTTCTAGTTAAATCTACTTGCTTTTTATCCTTAAATTTCATTTCTGACATCTCTCTAGCATCTCCCCACTTTCCCCTGCCCTCACTTCTTTCGTCTTCTTTAGTATAGATTCCGCCTTATTTCTCATTGGCTTTTTCCAACACCTGTTTACCTGGTCTTCATTCTTTCATCTTATGTCTTCCATTCAAGAATGCTTTCAAAACTGCAGGCCTGATCTTGTTCTCTGGTTAAACAACCTTGGGTGGTTTTCTGCTGTCTGCAGTAGAAGACCCATTGTCCTTAGCAAGGCATTTGAGGCCCTTCGTGGATACTCCTCCCTGCCAGCCTCTTCTCCTGCCATTCCTCTTTCTACCCCACCACAGACCACTTCTTATTCCCTGAACACCATTTGAATCTCAGCCTCTACATGCCTTTGTTCATGCTGTTTATCTAAATAAATTGTCAGCCTAGCAAACTCATATCATGTTCCAGTTTAAAATGTGATTATTCCAGGCTCCTTTTTCCTATGTCTCGCAGAAATTTTTATTTAAGCTTCTGAGCTCACATACTGCATTGTACATATCGCTATTACAAAACGTGTCATACTCTATCACAATCACTTATTAACTTGGCTTTCTCTTCCGATAGACTGTATGTTCCTTAAGGGCTGGGGCTATGTCTATTGACAACACAATGTGTTGCAAACCTTTACACACAAGAGTTAACAAATGTTTGCTGATCGAACTTTATCTTCAGATTGTTCTTTAGTAGACTGAATTCTCTTCTCCTCCCACTGGATTTTAGTCATTTGTCTTGGTTATTCCTATTCAGAAAAGGCTTCCCTAACTGGAAATAAGTCCATTTTATTGGCTGGAGTATATTAAGATCTGTAACATACAGATCGATAACAAATAATAATATCTATTTGTAAGATAAGAGGAGGTGATTCTGTCTCCTAGGATGGCTGTGACCGGGTTGGTGGTTAATATCATGACTCTGCTCCCAAGAGCCTTTGAAAAACCCAGAGAGGATGCTAATGGGGCTGGCAAAGCCTGGTCCACAAACCTTGTACAGATGCCTGTTAGTACTTTCATCTCCCTGCCCACTGCCTCTCCCATCCTTCCTTCACTACTCCTTCTCACTCTCAAAGCCAAGACTTCAAAAAAGTTCCTTACATCACTTTATCCTAGGAACCAAAGCAAAAACAACAAACAAACAAACAAAAACAAAAAAGAAAGTAAAGCAAGAAAAACAAATAATAATGAAGATAATTGAAATACAGGTAGTAAAAAGTAAATGGAGAAATTTAATTTCATGGAGGGAATTGAAGTGTATCTGGGAGTAACAGAAACTCTGTACATTTCCACAATGGAAAGGTCAATAGAAATGAAAGTCATGACTTGAATCTGGCCCAACTGCACTTCTTTTCCTGGTTTATTGTAACAGTAACTGTTTCAATAAGAGTAAAAGGAATCTCTGGACTATTCTTACAGCTAAACCTCAAGGATCTGGGAATACTTTGAGACCTGGAAGCCTGTTTGGTGTTGGAAGAGGCATCTCTAGGGGATAAGTGAAATTGTTAGTTTCTCAGCAGCAGGAATTAACTGAGTTCATTCTTGTTCTGTGGCTTGAATGTGAGTGAGCTGGGGTTTTTTTTCAGCCTTTGTTTGCTTATCTTTCTTTTTCTGATCCATTGACAGTGGTATGCCTTTTGTATATTTTTAGTTCAAATTCCTGAGAGAGTAAGAATGTCACCATCACAAGGAATCACCTTGTGTTTGGGGGAAGCTTTTGTATCAGACCATGTCATAGCACATGGCCATCCTTGGCCAGGTGCTTAAGTCCCCACAACCAGTTATCTACAGGCAGAGAATAAGGGTGGGGAGGGAGATGTCACATGGTGCTTTATGCTTACCATATTTTTCGCTAAGTTTGCTTTTCTCATGGAAGCTGTACCTGATCATCCATTTAGAAGAAGTTTGTAGGCAGGGCAGGCATTCTAAGGCAAGATGTTTTCAATATAGAACACATTTTGGAGTTTGTGATTATGATGTATCTTCAGCATGATCAATGAGGCTGATATCTCATGTCCTCCTATTATAGTTTGTATAGTGTCCAACAATCATATGTAGAATAGCATGAACATATTACATCTGATGTTATGCTTTGATGTTATATTTCTAATTGCACTCTCCTAACCATTTAGCTGATGACACTTGCCTGTATCAAACCGATCTTTGCTTTCCTTACTGAAGTTGAGGATAGTGTGTGTGTGTGTGTGTGTGTGATTAGAAAGGGAAGTTAGGTCTTAGTTTTTTATTAGTAAAAAAATGGTAAATAAGGAGTAATCAGGTAAAGCTATCAGGTAAAAAGCTGCATGCTGCCTCAACATTTTTATACTATTCATCAAAACAATTTACATTTTGATTATTCTTATTGTTCTCTATAAAACACCTCTCACCCTCCAAAGTATAGGAAGAAAGGATGGCTAAATGTTCAGCTTGCAGCCTCAGCTTTTCCATATGACTACCTCATACCTCTGAACGCATCTTTCACTAGCATCTTTCTTACTAACTTACCTAAATACTTTTGATATATTGCCAAATTGTTCTTTGTTATCCAGCTTCGAGCTCAGGCTTGATTTCTTAACTGAGCAATTGATTTATTCATTTGCCAATCTCTTATTGAGTGTTTACAAACTGGAAACACTTGGAGTTACTGGTCTGCTTATTATTAGAATGCATACAAGTCTAAATTTTTCTCAGTTATCTATTTCCAACGTCTTTCTTTTAGAATGTCTTCGTATATTAGCTTCCTTGAGTCATTACTTGATGTATGATTGTTGGATACTAGACAAATTGGAAAAATATGATAGCCATATGACCTTCTTTCTTCTATTCAAAAATACAGAATATATATTCCTGCTATAGATATTCTTTATATATTTTCTTTGAACAACCATCCCTTCTCTATTCTGCAGAGTTTCCAGTATCACTTTCATTTCCCCCAAGATTCATATGTGCAAAATGCTCTCCTATGCCTCCTTTCTCTCCCACCCCTTTATAATTCTCTCTAAAATACTGTTTTATACAGAAAATGAATATAATTGGCTTTCTACAAATCTGTTCTTAAGATCTGGGTCTCATGGTTTTCCACTTGGATCACCTGCTGCCCCACCCCGTTTTTTTCTCCTTACGGAGATTCCAGTGCCTAGTACAATGCTAAAGTCATAGCACAGGCTAAATTTACATTTTTAACAACAAACCACAATTGATAATGTCAATATATTCTAACCTCTGTTCTTTTCATTGCTGTGTTCTTTCTTCATATTATTGCTTTTATTCCTATTTTTCTTTTTCAATTAAAAATTTTCACAATCTACTTAAACTTATAGCAGATGTTCAGTGTGTTTTGATTACCAAAAACTCTGCTGATGCCATCTCTCAGCCCTTCCCTTTGCTGTTTTTTTTGTATCATTATCATTGTCCTGGATATTCCATTTCCTTTAAAAAATTTTAAATATTTGACAATTCCACTTTCATATGAGAAGGCACCCTCCTTACCCATTATATGGGTCTCTTTCTAAATTTATTTCCTTCTTTTCTTCATTCCTTCTTTCCTTTCTTCCTTCCTCCTTTCCTCCCTTCCACCCTTCCTTCCTCCCTCCCTTCCTTCCTCCCTCCCTTCCTCTCTCCCTTCCTTCCCTCCTTCCTTTTTTTTTCTACAGTCTCCTTCACCCAAACAATGCAACGGTGCACTCTCAGCTTACTGCAACATTCACCTCTTGGGTTCAAGTGATTCTCCTGCCTCAGTGTCCTGTGTAGCTGAGATTAAAGGTGTGTACCACCGCAACTGGCTAATTTTTGTATTTTTAGTAGAGATGAGGTTTTCCCATGTTGGCCAGGTTGGTCTTGAACTCCTGACCTCAGGTGATCTGCCTTCCTTGGCCTCCCAAAGTGCTGGGATTAAAGGCATGAGAACCATGCCCAGCATCTTTCTAAACTTCTTGAAATCTATAATCAATGTATCCATTCTAATTAAGTTTTCAAAATATACAAATTACATGCCAGCATGCTCTGAGCTGGGTTCTTCCAGGCAGCCAATAGGCAACTTTACTGAATGAATTACCTCCTCAGAGCAATTCCTATATATTCTGAAGAAAATAATTTCAAACCTTTTTGTGGTAAGGCATAATATCCTTGGATAATTTTAGGGTCAGATGTCCTTGGATGATTTTAGAGTCCCAATAATACCCAATGTCTCTTTCCTACCACTGGAAATGTCTCCTTCTCTTATGGACCAGTGCCTGAGATTCCACCTCATAACACCATTACTTGAGGACACAAGAGAAGCTCTCCAATGTATAAACTAGTTAAGGTCTGAAGGTTGTCCATCAATCATTTTTAACTCTAAATCTGAGGTGGCTTAGGTGAGACTATACTTACAGTCTTTGTAAGGTTTTTCATCAAATAAGGATGTGAGTCAATCCTCTGAAGCATTAATACCATGCACATACTCCTCCTTGCTGACAGGCATTTTATTGGGCCACTTTCTCAATTACTTCTGCCAGTGTCATGGGATATTCTTTAATAATTGTGGTATTTTCATTTGCTGGCCTGACCCTTACTTCAATGTTGAGCAAAATCAAATTGGCTTTGAAATTTTGAAGCCCTTCATGGTTCTTAAGGAAATTTTATAAGAAACATATTCACCATGCTTTGCCTTTAAGTTCTCAAACAACCCCTAGTCAACTTCTAAATTAACATTAGCCTCTGAGCATCCCATGTTGATGCTGACATTCTTGAATTTCTCAGCAGGTGGTGATATTGGTATTTTGGGTGGGGCAATCCTTTATTGAGTGGGACTGGCTTATCTACTGTAGGATTTAGACTTACTGAAACCTACCACAAAATGCCATTCTGTTCTCTATGGAGGCAACTGAAATGCCTACACACATTCCAAAACTCCCTTTAAAACTACTGTGTGGTGCTCAGACACTTTTATATCTCTAACCACCTTTCCTTTTTTCCTCCTTAATCATAGTCTGTACTTTAGGCACTGTGGTCCTCACTTGTTGCGTGTGGCAGTCCTTGAAAACTGAGCAAGATTTGATCCCATTCTCGTGTGCAATGGTTGTCATTTTCTCAGCACTTTTACTTAAAAATTGTCTACTTGTATTCTTATTACAGTCATATGCTTCTTTTCACTAATTTTTCAAACGCTGTCACTGCTTTGGCAAATTCTGAGCATAATGGAGTTAAAAGTTGTGCGTAGAAGACCTTAAAAACTAAGCAAAGGCAGCACATACACCTTAGTAGACCAAGGCCAGTGGGATGGTTGAAACTAAAATTCATTGTGCTGGCAGCCAGTGCAGTTGCTGGAACTTGTTCAGGAACTTACCTCATGCATAATGATCAGTGTTTGAAAACTGAAGTCCAAAAGTATAGGAGGCCTATGGTGTTATCCAAAGCAGACCGTGGTAGCAATGCTAATAGAGGTTCTTACTGCCACTTGTTGTAACTAAAGGACTTGTCAGGTCTATGAGGGAGTGACTTATATTCAAGAATTCTTTCACCAAGAACAGAAAGCTAAGAAGTCCTAATTTCGAATGGAGGCAATTGAAATGCCATCCCTAGGGCTTACTTTTAGCATGCTAATGTTTGCATGAGAAACACTGACCTTATTAGTAGGTATTATACTTCATTCAAGTTGTAATTTAAAGGGGACAATAGTGGTCAATAGCAGCTGGCACTATTGGCTCAATAAGCAAAGCAAACAGATTATTTTTCAACAGGTTTGATTTATACCAGGAAATATATGCAACTTCTTTGTTAAGGGCAGAGGCAGCTGTGAGATAAATGCTTTTAACTAGGATTTACCTAGTAAGTTGGAAATGAGTAAAAAGAAGAAGTAAAAATTATTATGCATCTGCTTTTTACTTTTTATTTACTGAGACTCTTAAAACTTTAAAACTCTTATAACTGGCAAGAATTTTCAAAGATAATATCTGGAGGATGATGGAAAAGCAGTGTGAGTTTCTCATATACTTTCTAGATATTGTAGCCATGATAAATACCAAATTTTGAGCACAGGTACAATCTTGGCTAAATCACCTGTAATTTAGATGTCAACATGCTTGTACATAGATCACCACTAGTGGGGCAGCCACGTGACTTTCCCAGTAATATTCGAGTTGCTCATACAGAAACCAATACCCCCTTGTGGCAGAGATTGTTCCTTGTCCCCTTGTATCTATTCTCTCCTTTTTCTTTTTTGAGAACAGGTTACCTGGAATCCTAATTAGTAAAGAATATTCACTTATATTCAATAAGAAATTTATTTTCTTTCCCTATATAAGTTTTTCCCAGAATTTTTCAAAACAAACCTATGTAGAGGTAAGCTTTGGGAAGAAAAGGTCAGTATCCCACCATGGGATTTTGGAAGTTTTGTTTTCTCACTAAGAAAAGGTGGCACATTTACATTTTCTCTTCCAGGGACTTAATTTCATTCACATCAACAGACGTTGAGTGCTGACTGTGTGTAAAACACTGTAGGAGTCCCTAGAGATACACAGAGGAAACAGAAACAGTCCCTGCCCTCAAGAGCTCACAGTCTACGAGGGAGGACAGCACAAATACACAAACTAATGCACTAGGAGATAGGATGCATATAATATTAGAGATACAAGTGAGTTATATAAGAGCATAGAGGTGAGAGAGAGGACTTCCATAGGGACAGAGAAGTAAGAAGTATCTCAGGAAGACTTTTTAGAAGAGATTGCATTTGAGCTACATATGAAAAATTGGTGGAAGAAAGATGTGAAGCCATGGAGGTGAGGTTTCTAAAGTAATAAGATCAAATGTTAGGGGAATTGAGAAAGCACAGGTAATACATTTTTCTGGAGCGTAAAGTAGGTGAGAAGAAGTGGTGAGATATGACTCAGCAAAGATCGTTTGGGGACACATAGTAAGGGGACTTGAATGCTACACTACAGATTATTAATTTATTTTTTATTGATAGGGAAAGAGCAAAGGATTTTGAACAATGCAATTAAAAATCTACCATATGCTCTAAAATAGTGGCTCAAACTTTAGCTTGTTCAGAATCTCCTGGATGGCTTCTTGAAACAGAGATTAATGGTCTCCACTCTTAATTTTTGATTCAGTAGGTCTTGAATGAAGCCCTTGACTTTGCAGTTCTAACAAGTTCTCAGGTGATGCTAATGCTGCTAGTCTGGAGATGCCTCAGTGAGAAACTCACACTGGAAAAGGTGGGGGGCCAAGCTGCAGGTGGGAGAATCCAGCGGCAGGTGGACCAAATAAGATTTGGTTCGGGGTAGAGGACCAACTTATTGAGGAGCAAGGTGACATAAACACATGTTTCTGTAGAGGTAAATGGACATGACTTTGGACTATCTGGATGTTGGAGACCTGAAGCAAAGAGAGAGAATTACATTCATCTAATAGGAATGATAAAAAGCATGGTAATTCTGTTATCTGAGACTAACAAGGGAGAAAGAAAAGAAAGCTTGAGTGTGGGAAAATTTTCTTGAGTTCAGTATAGAAAGGCTGTGTTTGAGGTACCAAAGAAATAAATATTCATAGGGAAAGGCTCACCAGATGGAAGTCAAGGGTCTGGAGTTTGAGAAAGATCAGGACTAAAGTCACAAACCTAGGAGCCACAAGCATGAAACTAATTGTTGAAATGGCAGAAGTTGGGATGCAATTTGGAGATATAGGATGTTTCTGAGGACAAAGCCCCAGGAGCAAGGAAAGGAGACAAAGAATAAAGAGGTGAGGAGGTAGTTGGAGAACCAGGAGAGCAAAATATCCTGGAAGGTATGGGCTTAAACAAGGAGGAGATGGTTAGCTGTTGTAACTGATGAGAGAATGACGGGTTGAGAAGCAGGGAAGGACAACTGGCAAGTCTCTAGTGATCTGTGGGAGATCTAGTGATCTGTGGGAGAACTGGGGAATATTCAGACGGAAAAGAATAGAAAAGTCAGTGGAAGATGAGAAGTGGAGGCAGAATGAGTGGATTAATGACTGGGGAAACCCAAGTGAGAGAATTAAGGGAGAGATAAAGTAGGAGCTTGATGCGGAAGTAGGGCCAGAGAAAGTTGATTTCTGTGTCCAAGAAACTTGAGCAAAGTAATAGGTGAGATTAAAGAAGACTGGGGAGGAAAAGGGTTGGGATGGTGAGGGAGAAAGGAACGTGCAGAGAAAGGCTGGGGGTAAGAAGCAAGATTCTAGAAAGGTTAAGACAGGACAGATCAAAGGACCGAAACACGGAGGTGGAGAGAAGGCAAACCAGTCTTCTCGCTATGAAGAAGAGTGAAGAGATGGGGAGAGGCTGTGTATGACAGACCAGGAGCAGAGGTTGAGAACAGTCACCTACTTAGGGGTATGCAAAAATGTGCAAACTTTCAGTCATCCTGCCATCACTCTTGACTTGGTAATGGTGTGCTCCTCCATGTGACTAGAAAGGTCACTCCTTCTCAGGCCACACCCATGGCCTCAGGTCCCACCTGCAGCCTCCTGGCACCAGCACAGTCTGGCATGGAAGCCACAGGGATTCTGGGAGACGCAATTTCATCCTCATATCCCGTTGTGTGGCCTTTGCTGTAAACACAGATTTTCAACTTTTACTCTTTTGTTTTTCCTAAGAGCACAACTGGTAACGCATTTTTTTTTTTTTTGAGACAGAATCTCACTCTGTTGCCCAGGCTGTACTGCAGTGGTGCAATCTCCGCTCACTGCAACCTCTGCGTCCCAGGTTCAAGTGAGTCTCCTGCCTCAGCCTCCCAAGTAGCTGCATTTTCAGGCACGTGCCACCAGGCCTGGCTAATTTTCGCATTTTTAGTAGAGGTGAGGTTTCACTATGTTGGCCAGGTGGTCTTGAACTCCTGACCTCAGCTGATCCACCTACCTTGGCCTCCCAAAGTGTTGGGATTACGTGGCCACAACTGGTAATTTAATGAGTAACATTCTCCAGCAAAGTTCTTCAGATAATATATTCTCTCATTTGATCACTGCACCTCATTAAGCTTCTTAAGAAGTTTTCCAGATTTGACATGTACTCCCACCTTAGTCCTGCTGCAGTGAAAGTGCATATGGGAAGCTTAGCTGGGTTATAGTTTAGAATTGGAGGAGGCCTAATGTGTCTATCAGGTAATACTGTAACACACTGACCAAAGTAGATTTAGATGATTTCTTATTTGCTTATGTTTCACATTCACCGTAAAAGACTTAGAAAACTGCCAGTGCATTTATTCCAGGTATTTTCATTTTAGAAAATGAGGAAGTTTATTTAATCATGAACTAAAAAGGACAAGCCAGCTGTGCTATTTTTACCTGAAAGGAACAGGCTATGTAGTCACAGTGCTAAAGTAAACGACTTTAGCTCAGGTCTGCAAGCAGCAGATGACAGCACATCACTTTCTTTTTATTCTTTATGTAGTCATGCAATTCCCACTGGGATCTGTAAGCAGATAGAGCCATAATCTCAGATTTAATGCCATGTAGGGCATTATCAGGTATTTAATTTATCAGTAATAAGAAATTCTGCAAATAAAGATTTTTTTTGGCATTCTTTAATTGCAGGGTAACTGAAATGGCTAAAAAAATCCATAAAAAGTATTTACTATTTCACCTATTATTTCTACAAAATTTCCGTTTTTGTATCATATTTATTTGAAATTATGTACTACAGATAAGACCAGAGGTAGAAAACAGCACACTGATTAACAAGCCTCAAACAAAACAGAAAAAAACAAACAAGAAAACAAGACCACACATACTTACAAACTCTCCTGAACCAAGAATGTTCAAGAATTAATAAGTTGCACCCCTTACCCCCGTCCACTCACGAGGCTCTGGCAAAAGACGTGCCTTTTAGCTTTTTACAGTCTAAGTATGCTCTCTGCACCTAATGAGCTTTTTAAAAGCCAGCTTAAAGTCTTCATTAAAACTTGTGTAGAGCAGAGGGTTGATCAGAGAATTAACATAACCGAGCCACGTCAGAAAGTCGGCCACTTCTGAGGACACGGTGTAGATGCTCAGACCCACAATCAACTCTTTGATGAAAAATGGCAGCCAGGACAAAATGAATGCACCCAGAATCAGCCCCAGGATGCGTGCTGCCTTCCGTTCCCTGGTGCTAGAGATCTGCTGGCGTTCTCCCGGGTGATCCAGATCATTGTCGAAGGGTGGAATCCTGATAGAGGCATGGAACTTTTCAAACTCTATGGTAGGGTCTGAGGTGGAGAAGTCAGACACACAGAAAGTCTGTGTAAGTTTACAACTTGCAAAAGAATTCTGGCTATCTGTGCTTCTGTTGCTCAAGTGCCGACTTGATCCCCTTTTCTGGTAAAGGCTCTTGGCCGCGTGGTAAATCCGATAATAGAGAATCAGTATCAAAGTCAAGGGGATATAAAACGCGCCCAGCGTGGAGTAAATGGTGTAGATGACATGGTCGTGCTGGATGGTGCACTGACTAGGGAGAGGGCTTAGGCGGCGGTGGCTCCTCCAAAACAGAGGAGGCATGGAGATGAAGATGGAGATAGTCCAGACGGTGAGGATCATTAGCGCGGCCCTTTTGGCCGTCCTCTTCCTGGCATATTCAATAGCATTGGTGATGGCCCAGTACCTGTCCAGGGCAATGACACAGAGGTGGAGGATGGAGCAGGTGCAGCAGGTCATGTCCACACTCAGCCACACCTCACAGAGGAAGTACCCAAGCTTCCAGTGGTCCATGACAATGTACATGATGCTCAGGGGCATGACGAGCACTGCCACCAGGAGGTCCGTCACAGCCAGAGAACAGATTAGGTAGTTGGCGGGCTGGTGGAGCTTCTTGGTGGTGCAGATGGCCATGATCACAGCCAAGTTCAGCAACGTGGTGAGGGTGGTGATGACCACCAGAGTCATGCAAATGAGCATCTTCTCAGTGATGGTCTTGGGTCTTACAGCCATGCTGGCTTCTGTGGTACAGTTTGTGAAGTTCATGTTTCCCGTTTCAGTCTACACTGTGGAGAAGCTGTTGGTTATTTCCCTTCAGCTGGAAACTACGTAGCCTCGAAGTTTCTCACTTGTAAGGAGACTATAATTTGTTCAGCTATGTGGTCTCTTGTGTTCCATTTTCTGTTGGTAAAATGAAGGGCCACAGCATTTCTTCTGAGCGAAGTTTCCTGGAAAATATTATGCTTCTGGTTAATGAATAAGAAAGCCACACTTTTCCTGGAAAACATAAAAATAGTTTGATATTTATAAATTCGTTATAAATTTTAATTTTCTCATTACTGTGCAACTTTACTTCATCTTTACTTTGTTCCTCAAAGGATACTTTTTTTTAATTTTTTTTTGAGACGGAGTCCTGCTCTGTCGCCAGGCTGGAGTGCAGTGGCTCAATCTCGGCTCACTGCGACCTCTGCCTCCTGGGTTCAAGCAATTCTTCCGCCTCAGCCTCCCGAGTAGCTAGGACCACAGGCACGTGCCAGCATGCCCAGATAATTTTTGTATTTTTAGTAGAGACGGGGTTTCACCATGTTGGCCAGGATGGTCTCGATCCCTTGACCTCGTGATCCACCTGCCTTGGCCTCCCAAAGTTCTGGGATTAGGGGCATGAGCCACTGCGCCCGGCCAAAAGATATCTTTTTGACTTGAGGGAAATTTTCAAGCCATTTTAATTTTTTTTTTATTAGACTTTAAGTTCTGGGATACATGGGCAGAATGTGCAGGTTTGCTACATAGGTATACATGTGCCATGGTGGTTTGCTGCACCCATCAACCCGTCATCTACATTAGGTATCTCTCCTAATGCTATCCCTCTCCCACCCCCCGACAGGCCCCAGTGTGTGATGTTCCCTTTTCTGTGTCCATGTGTTCTCACTGTTCAACTCTCACTTAGGAGTGAGAACATGCAGTGTTTGGTTTTCTGTTCTTGTGTCAGTTTGCTGAGAATGATGGTTTCCAGCTTCATCCATGTCCCTGCAAAGGACATGAACTTATCCTTTTTTATGGCTGCATAGTATTTCATGGTGTATATGTGCCACATTTTCTTTATCCATTCTGTCATTGATGGGCATTTGGGTTGGTTCCAGGTCTTTGCTATTGTGAATAGTGCTGCTATAAACATACGTGTGCATGTATCTTTATAGTAGATGATTTATAATCCTTTGGGTATATACCCAGTAATGGGATTGCTGGGTCAAATGATATTTCTGGTTCTAGATCCTTCAGGAATCACCACACTGTCTTCCACAATGGTTAAACTAATTTACACTCCTACCAACAGTGTAAAAGCATTCCTATTTCTCCACATCCTCTCCAGCATCTGTTGTTTCCTAACGTTTTAATAATTGCCATTCTAACTGGCCTGAGATGGTATCTCATTGTGGTTTTGATTTGCATTTCTTTAATGACAGTGATAATGAGCTTTTTTTCATGTTTGTTGGCTGCATGAATGTATTTTTTTGAGAAGTGTCTGTTTATATTCTTGACCCACTTTTTGATGGGGTTGTTTGTTTTTTCCTAAATTTGTTCAAACCATTTTTGAAAAAAAATTGCAAAATTTCAAATTTCCTTTGCTGCCCCAATTTCTAATTTATATTTATTCTTTTATACATGTTTATATAGAAAAAGCTTGGTTTTACATTTGAAAACATATATTCATATGTAACATTAAAAATTCTGGGACCATTATATTAAAGAAAAAATCATATGGTTTATAATAAGCAACTTCAAATCAGATTTTAAACTTTTGCAATGAATAGGCTGGGTGTCGTGGCTCACACATGTAATGCCAGCACTTTGTGAGATCAAGGTGGGCAGATCACACGAGGTCAGGAGTTTGAGACCAGCCTGACTAATATGGTGAAACTCCATCTTTACTAAAAGTACAAAAATTACCCAGGCTTGGTGGTGCCTGTAGTCCCAGCTGCTCAGGAGGTTGAGGCATGAGAATTACTTGAATCCAAGAGATGGAGGTTGCAGTGAGCCAACATCATGCCATGCCCTCCAGCCTGGGTGACAGAGTGAGACTCTGTCTCAAAACAAAACAAAAACAACAACAACAACAACAAAAAAAAAAAAAAGAGAGAGAGAAAAAAAACAAAAACAAAACTTTCATAGTAAAATTTAAACTCCAAAGGTATATAGTGTCACAATGGGATTGCACAACTTTGTCTAATTATTTCTGACATTTTATGCATTCTCTGGAAAAAAGCATATACTATTGTGTTGATATTTGTGGAAAATTGTTCTCTTTGTAATACAATAAATCAACTGTGAAACAGCATCACCACAAAGCTCAAAGATGTCTATATTAGAAAAAAAAAAGTATTTTGTTTCAGTTAACATTTGTGGTTGGCCTCCCTGCCCTCCACTCCTCTCCTCTCCTTCTTTCCTCCTCCTCCTCTGCCATTTTCCTCCTCCTCTTTCTCTTTCATCTTTTTCTTCTTCTTCCTCCTTCCTGCTCCTCCTCTTCTTCTCTTTCTCCTCTTCCTCCTGCTCCTCCTTCTTCTTGTTTTTCTTCTTCTTCCTCCTCCCCCTTCTCCTCCTCCTCCTCTTCCTATCTCCCTCTTCTCTCTCTCATCTCCTTCTGCTCTGCTCTTTTCTTTCTCTCTCTCTCTCTCTTTCTCCCCTCCTCCTCTCTCTCTCCCCACCTGCCCCATAGCTGTGATAAAGCTGGTCAGTCAATGAGCTAGTACCATTTTTACAGAAATATAAAGTCAAATACAAATGTTATTCATGAGCACACAACAATCAGTACATGGAAATACATGGAAATCATCAAAATTACATGGAAATAGTCACAGTTCATGGCTGCTGGCTGATCAAATCATCTGATTTGACTCCATGGGATTGGTCCCAGAAGACTTCAAAGAAACTTTAGCAGTTTTAAGAAGGGATATAGATTGATGTCCATAAGGCTTAACAGACACAGTAATTTCAGCAAAGGATGGGGGCAGGAGCAGGTAAGGCACATGTGGAAGAGGGTGTGGATGTTGGAGGGAGTCTTTGAGTGGTTTGCAGATAGGTGGCAGGAATAAAAATCTACAGTCTGTGGATGAGATCTAGCCTAGTTTTAATTTGCTCATAGAGGAAAAACCAAGAAGAGGGAGAGATAGGCACCATTTAACCTTCAGATACAGAAAGTAAAAGAAAACAAGGATTTCACTAAAGACCACATATATGTCAAGTGTTTTGAGACAGTTTGTATCTTTCTGTCATTAAGTGATATTCTTTTAGCCTCTCTGTTTCTTTATGCACTCACAGCATTTCTGTGACTGTACCTACTATTCAATGACTCTTGTGTTTCTCTAGTTCTTCCATGTGGCTGGTCCTATGAACAACCCCCTCTCCTTTGTAGACTGAATATTTTCTTCTCTACTGGTACCTTTCCTTCCTTTTTACAGACAGTTTAAACTTGCATTTGTATCTGAGACAGGCTATAAAATGGAAGGACTTTGGGCTTTGGAATCAGACAGACCTGGGTTCAGATTCCAGCGGTGCCATCTACTAGCTGCTTGGACCAACCCCTCTCCCTCTTCCTGTGTTTCATGGGGAACATTTCCTCATATTGACCTCTTTCTCTCTAATTGAATGAAAAAAGTTGTGTTTGTTTTTGTGCATGTACTAATCCTTGGTTATGTTTTTTCTTGGGTTCTTGAGATTTGTTGGGTAGAGTGGTTCTCAGTAAAAAGGCTTTTCCATTCTAGTTGTAAGATTAAGAGTTTAGAGAATAGCATTGAAAAGGAAAAGAAAACTTTAGAAATTTCAATTTGTAGTAGAGATAATTAGGAAATATAGTTATTTTGAAAGCATGCAGTTTAAAAACATCAGAAATAATTCAGTGTCATAGATCTTTTAGGTCTGCTCTATTTATCTGAGCTTCCGTAACTCCTAATTGTCATCTCTCTGGTGACATTTTCGTCCTTATTCTGTGACTATTTATTTTTTTATTCCCTCCAGCAGATTATACATTTCTAGTGGGTGGAATGTATGCCTGATTCACATTTTGAATTACTTTTAGTCAAATTAGTAAAAACATTACAGGTTGGGGACTACTTTTTTAGCTCTTAACACGACTTCCTGGTTTATTTTGTGCCCAAGCCTTTCAGAGTAGGAGTTAAATTTTGTATCCCTGTGTTGTCAGTCGCCCCAAACTCTGCACACACCTAGCTTGCTGTCGTCCATCTTTTTTCATTTAACAAATATATTTTGAAGTTTGTCCTATAATAACACATATAACACATGCTTTTGAATGGCTGGGTGAGATTAGGCCCAGGAAGACCTAACTGCAGAGCAATTATAGATTGAAAAATTCTGAGAACTGGGCCCTGGAGTTCTTCACTGTTTTTGAGATAGGGTCTCACTCTGTTGCCCAGATTGGAATGCAGTGGCACAATCATGGCTCACTAAAGCCTCCACCTTCTCAGTCTCAGGTGATCAACTCAACCCCCTAAGTAGCTGGGACTGCAGGCACACACAACCACACCCAGTTATTTATTTATTTATTTATTTATTGTAGAGATGGGTTTCACCATGTTGTCCAGGCTGATGCTGAACTCCTGGGCTTAAGGGACCTGCCCTCCTTGACTTCCCAAAGTGCTGGGATTATAGATATAAACCACTACACATGGCCTCTTTTTAAAGGTCAGGTTGCTTAGAAGGAACCAGCAAAGCAGCCAGAGAATAACAGCTATTGAGGTGGAAGAGAATCATGAGAAGTCATTTTATTCCAAGACCAAGAGAAGAGAACTTATTAAGCTGCATAAATACTGCTGATGAGTCAAGGGTGATGGAGACTTGATTGCTGAACTAGGCAAGAGGAGTCCATCCATGGCCTTGACAAGGACAATTTGGTGAGGCAGTGAAGATAAAAGGCTGACGGTAGGGGTTTTCAAGAAAGAATTGGAGGAGATAAAATGGACAGTAAATAAGAAGAATGATTATTTCAAGTGCTTTGCTGAAATTGGGAGTAGAGAAATAATAGCTATGGAGAAGAATGTGGAAGGAAGTTTTTTTTTCTTTTAAAGAAGAGATATCATCTTTTTTAGCTAGGCTATTTACAGTTTGCTGTTACGCTCAGAGTCCTTTCTATTGGGACAGAGAGAGAGCATATTTGGAGTGAGTGAAATGTAAAAGAGGAAGAAAAAAGCAGTAATGGGGGAGGCTGATGAGAGTGGTTAGTGGGGCCTGGGGACAACCGACAAGTAGAGTTCCTTGAGCAATTTTAGGGATCATGTGGGGGCTGAAGATATCAAAGACAATAGCCAAACTCAACCTTAATTATCTCCTATTTGTAATTTTGATGAAAAACCATTTAAATATGGCCTCGGATTTCATGATATTTTTTATATCACAATAAAGTGGAAATTTAAAGTTACAAATCTCCAAAAAGGTCCTCCATCAACTCCTCCATCCTAA
>CAUYQU010017963.1:0-64810 GCA_963574635.1 Cheracebus regulus | reverse complement strand
TTTCCCTTACTTTTTTACTGTACCGAATGGTTTTTTTTTTTTCCTACCGTGGGCCCACCCATGGTTTTTTTTCCCCCCAAATTGAGGGCCCATTTTTAAACTACCACATTTGCCGCCCCCCCCCCCCCCACCGCCAGCTTTAAAATATTTCATCTTAATCTAAAAAACTCAGCTAGATTTAAGAACAATTGCCACAATAAAACTAAAGCCTCTCTGTCTAAGACGCTACAAGGTCATGCTGTTAACAGAAGCATTTGCATTCAATCAGGATGCTCACAGTTCATGTTTATCAAGTGGAATGTAATTGTTCATTTGTAGAGTTTAAAATTACAAAAATCTCCCCAGAATTATGTATCTGCAGTTGACAAAGTCAGGGCAAACAGCCACCCTTCCCTCATCCCCTCCTGCCTCTGGTTTGCAGTAGGGTTTAGACTTTCGGCTGGTCATGAGGAAGAAAAGATATATTCTCTGTTTTTTGGTGTTGACAAGCATGTCATCTATAACTTAGGCTCTGACATGTGAGGTTGTCAGGATTTGCCTTGATGGGAAAATGATTGACCTTTGCTCATAATTATCAAAATGAGGGAAAGCAAAGTGACTAAAGAGGCAGCTGCTACTGCGGCTGCTGTCCAACTTCAGAGAAAGTGAGGATGAAAGGTCTTTTTAAAGCCTGAGTGCAGAAGACACAGCCTACATGAACAAAACACTTCATTGCAAAGTGCAAAACAGTAATAATAACATACTCTGAAAATTGTTCTGCTGTGAGGATGCACTGATCTTTACAGCTGTGAACTATGAACTTATTGAGCTGGTTTCATATCTGCATTATATACCATGCTTCCAAATCAGACAAGTGATATGGGATTCAAAAGAACTTTAGGCAATAAATCATATTTTTATTAGTAGGCTCTTAAAATGTTGGTATATGTGGCTGCAAGGCTGCTTAGTATTTATACACCCTCGGTAAATGGCTGGTTTGATGAACCATTCCAAGTACAATCCATTATTGAATTTAAAATTTAATAATTTTCAAATATGAATGGAGTTTATTAATGAGATAAAATACACGGAGATTTTTCCTTTTGTTAAAACATTCAGATTTTGAGAGTACAACACATGGTTTTTAACATCAGAAAATTATTTGTATAAAATAAAAATTTTCCATTTTTGAAAATTGGGAAAGTGCGAAGTAGCTTGTCTCCAACTCCAGTTTTAAGGATAATCAGATTAACTCTCAGTAACATTCAATTTAAACTCTTAACATGTTCATCTATTGCTGTTTTTGTCTAATCTTGACTCAAATTGTCCTATAGATTCAGTGATCAGGACCGACCAGATTGCTCCTACTTTTCTTTTAACAGAATATAATTATATAATAAATTATCACAACACAACTACTTTTTAAAACAGCTCAGTTGCTAAGTCCTGATCTAGCACAGAGACTCTTGTGCTTTACAACACACAGCCAGACATGGGTGTTTTCTTTTTTTCCTTTCTCACAGCTAGACACTTCCAATCTCATATTCATGAGTATGTTTTCTCCTCCCTAAGTGTGGAAGCCTGCAATTGGCCTAATCCCCCATCAACTCTGCAATTGTCCTGTTTATTCCACTTGCTTGCTTCTGGCCACTTTAAATTATGGCACACAGAACACAGAGACAATCATTCTAAGTCTTTTCATATCTGTTATTAGTTGCAGGATTGACTTAGAACTAAAATGACACATTAAACAAGGGATAAACAGGAAAAAAGTTTTAAAAACTTACTGTGCATCTTTTATTTAAAAGCTTTTAAGTGAATCCTTTTATCTGTTCACATTTAGTATCCCTCTTTTCTGCTAACCATATCCCATGATATCTCTCTAATATGAATATATTTTTTTGAATATTTTAACCTAGATACACTAGAGATTCTGTGACAATTTCAGTTTCAGTTTTCATTTGAAAAGAACTTCTCTGTTCATGATTTCCTCATCATCTTGAAAGTACCATGGTATCTGAGCTACTACTGGGAAAAAAATTCCATAAATCAGATTTAAGTAGTTTGGTAAATTAACGATCTGTGGTAGAAATTATGATACACTGTACTCTCATTGATCATATGAGTAATTAATTGTATTTTCACAAAACATAATTACAAATAACATAGACCTAATAATTGTAGTTGGTCAATAGATTGTGATGGGTTTCAGTGAAAAAAAAAAAAAAGAAAAAAAGAAAGAAAAGAAAAAAGAAAACTAGTGAGAAACTAAAATTGCTTGTAGTACTGTAAAGGAGAATTGGACCATACTTTCAAATTATCAACTCTTATTATAAAAGCTAAGAAAGAGTAAATTGCAAGAGAAATGCTTTAGATGATAGGAAGGAAAGTTCCTGGTAGCTGGTCAGATTTAAATGAGTGTCAGAGCAATTTTTCCATTACACGTTTACACCTGTGTCTGGCATATTGCTAAAAAATCTTCTGTTAAATTTAACTATGTTTACTTGGAAGGGCTGTACCAGTGACCTTCCCTGTCAAGGTCACAAACTGTAGACACCGGGGTGGCCAAGCTCTAATAGAGATAATTATAAATATATTTGCCTTTATTTCAACACAGAAAGTTTCAGGCTTACACAGATAGAATTGAAAAAAACGTGTCTCCTCCCTTGCATTTCCTCACTGTTTTTACAGATAGGCAGCCATGTTTTTACAGATAGGCAGCAAGTTTCTCTCAAGCACAGACTTGTCTGGGCTCAACAGACTGTACAATTAGAATCCCCTCGATAACAGGAGAAGAGTTTCCCTCAAAATCAGTAGGGGCAGAGCCAGAGTTTTAACAACTTTTATCATCATTTTGTTTGTTATTTCTCAAGGGACAAAAAGTTAAATGCAAATGAAAGAAAAATTACATGTGCTTAAGATGTTATATAGACAATATCATTAAATGCCACCGTGATGGCTTTCTTTTCTTGAGAAAAGCTGAGAAGTAACAACACTAAAGTTACTTTAAAGGAAAGTAGACTCTGCAATAAGGGTAGTGAGAATAAAGTGAAACTCTCCAGTTCATCTTTAAAATTAAATAGAGGCTGGATGTAGTGGTTCACACCTGCAATCCCAGCACTCTGGGAGGCCAAAGTGGGAGGACTGCTTGAGGCTAGGCGTTTAAGGTCAGCCTGGGTAGCAGAGCAACACCCCATCACCACAAAAAATAATTTAAAAAATTAACTGGGTGTAGTAGCATATACTTGGAGTCCCAGCTACTGGGGAGGCTGAGGTGGGAGGATTTCCTAAGTTCAGGAGGCTGCAGTGAGCTATGATCGGACTGCTTCATTCCAGCCTGTGTTGGTAGGGCAAAACTCTATTTCTTAAAAAAAAAAAAAGCATATTTTATGCCCTATCTCATTCATATATAGAAAAACATATTAATTAATAAGACTAATTTCCCCTAATACAATTAGAATATAGTCTCAAATGGAGCAACAATTTAATACACCATAAAAATAGTACGTTGGTATTTAATGATGAAGCTAATTTTAAAAAATCTTCAGTTGGACTCAGGTCAAGAAAAAAAATCTTAATCAAAAGAAATAAATCTATTATTTTATGAGAACTCTGAAGTCTATTTTCAATGTCTCCTTAATTATTTTACTGCCTCCTTAGTTAAGAATAATATTTCCGGTCTTTCTATAATTCATCACTCTGTAACACCACATTATGTGTAGAACACAGAAACAGGAAATATGTACAACCACATCCCAAACCCAAAATATTCACAAAGGTGAAACCCAGTAAAATGCACATCTTTGTTATTGCTACTCTGTGTATTGTGCTATAAAAATCCCTTTCCGATACCCAGTCAGGAACCTTACGTATTTTTAATTATAGAAACAAATATTCAAATGATATATAGAAAGTTTATATGAAAACTTTAAGCAATTAGAATAATTCTGCTCTGACAGAATATATCACTTTCCTGGTTTTTGTTGTTTTTTACTGGTGTTACAATATCAAGTGCAATTGAATGATGAAAGTGCTGCAAAATGATTCAAGGTAAACCCAACTGCTTCAAGATTCTTCATGTAAGTGAGAAGAACAGGCAGAAATGTTTCTACAATAAACATGAATGTATTAAGATAGTGTGGCTGGGTGAGGTGGCTCACATCTATAAATCCCAGCACTCCGAGGGGCCAAGGCAGCAGATTGCTAGATTCCAGAAGTTCAAGAGCAGCCTGGGCAACATAGCAAAACCCCATCTCTCCTGAAAATACAAAAAAATTAGCCAGGTATGATGGCACTTGCCTGTAATCCCAGCTACTCAGGACGCTAGGGTGGGAGAATCACCTGAGACTGGGAGCTCGAGGCTGCAGTGAGCAGAGACCATGTCACTGCACTCCAACATGGGTGACAGAGAGAGACCCTGTCTCAAAAAAGTAAATTAAGGAAATTAAATTAAGAAGAGAGTGATTTCTCCGGAAATCTAGATTTGATTACAGAGATCACAATAAGACATAGCCACTACAGACTCCAAATAACTTTAGGCTCAAGTTCGAATCTAGTGAAGGTAGCATGTTGCTCTTTGGCATCTATACATCACTCTTCATATCATAAAACTAGAGTTCAAACTGCAGTCGTTCCCACCAATCTGTTTCCTTTCCATATTTCCCATTAAAAATCACAACCTAGAAATTTTGCATGTTGAAGGCTGCTGGTTGTGTTGTCAGGAGGTGTAATTGCTTTACAAGGCTCTTATGACGGGCTTCCAGGCTGATCTATGGAACCACTCAATTCCACAGCTGTCAAAGCACTGATACCAACTGCAGTTAATGACACAGCGTCATCTCTCTAGCTCATTTACCTGCCGTCCTGCAAACAAATGGACACTGGCAGCCAATGGCGGGGAGGGGGGGAGCGGGGGAAGTGCAGTGAACGGCAGATACCATATTTATCATAATCACTATGATCCACAGTAGAGGAAAATCAATTTCTCTTAATCGAGTAGAGTGACTTATTAAGGGTTATGAGTCCTGGCTGGATAGCTGTACTGATTTGATTATGTAGGGAGGGAAATTAGCAGTGGCCTCCTTCACAATCTTTTCCTTTGTCTTCTGGCTGGGAGTTTGTTATTAAATTATTATCTTATGAAAGCTTTAGTGAACAGGTCATGCTTTGATCAAGAATAGGCTGAGACACAGGGTGCTGAGAGGGTTTCAGAAGTGTTGACAGGTAAAGATGTGAACATTCACAGTATCCTCACTGCAGAGCTGTTGGTTTATAATTGAAAGGGTGTAGACATAGCCTATGTCTGTGCCAACACTGGAATCTTCTTGAGAAAACCCAATCATGAGTTAACCTTTATCCTTCAGTTTCTCCTTCCTGTTTGTGGTACCTTAATCCCAGATACCTGGAATGCAAGGTACCCTTGTTATGCTGTCTGAAAAGAATAGATCAGTAGGTTAAAAGTCACAAATGTGTTTTTAATTCTTTCAAGAATGCTTTGACCAAAATCCTTACTAGAAAAATAAAAAGTAAAATGTGTGGTATTTTTTTTTTAACTCTTTTAGTTTTTAAAAGGTTACCCAACATGGAGAAAAAGTGCAAAAGACTCTGTGGAAATAACTTTTAAGCATTTTCTCACAAGGATCACCTCTCCTTGCTTTTATGTTTCTATGACACAACTTTCGGAAATAAAACAGAATAAACTTCAATTGTTTTCACCTGTTTTTCTGAACAATTTTGCTTGGAATTTTGAAAATTTATAAGCATTATCATATTTATTTCACTCTGAATAAAGAGGTAAGAAAATGACATCTCTCTCAACATATATGACAGACAAATATGGCAAGATACTAAAAATTACTATATTTTGTAAATACTTATAGTTGTATTTTAGAAAATATCCCTGTGTACTACCAAATATGTCCAATTTTCTTAGTAATATTATTTTAAAATACCAAGCAAATTATGGAGTGAATTTTCATTAGGAGTAAATACAATAACTAAAGGAATCCCAAGACAGAATGTGTTTTAGTAGAGCAGAGTACTAAATTACTCTTTCTTTGCCTTTTGCAATATATACAATTCTTTAGAACTGCATAATTCCTTTCCTAATCATACATTTGTTTTATGCATAGATTTCAAATATTTGATAAATATAATGCCAAGATTTCTTTTGATGGTTTCAAAGTTCTTAACAGAGTTATCTGATTTCTCTGTGAGTGAAATATTATTGTTAGTAGAATGATTTTAACAAAGGGATGATATAATTTATGGAAATGGGACAATGTGGGTTCCAGAGTCTTTTGCTACCTTGAAAATCATATATATATCAAGTATCTCCCTCCTCAGTGGCCTCATCACTACCCTCTCAAAATATTACCTGACAAAGAAATGGAAAATTTGTATTACATAACACGTGTTCGCCTTTCAATCTCTTTTTAACAGCTTTTTGCTCCCAATGACCCCAAATAACTTTGACATTGTACTTATAAACCATAATTGCCATACAATGTCTTAATTATGCATTTTGTCATATAACTAAATAAGCACAGAAACGTATTACAAGCACAGAGTTAAAAGTTATTTAGATACTTCTATTCACAGTTACTATATGTGGAGCATTTATACAGCATGCTTCTATGCTTGGCTATTTCATATGGAGCAACCATAAACATCTCCGCTCCACTCATCTGTCTCTTAAGTTATATTCATTTTTCTGTAAACCTTCTACCTAGCACACTGCCTAACATGTAGAAGATGTTCAAAACATATCTGTTGAATAAACTCAAAAATACTGTAAACTTATCAAGCATGGTTTACATGAATTATTTTCCATCTTTAGTAATCTTCATTTTTTCCAGTGCCTCCAATGTTGTAGACATTTTTATACTAGAGAGAATAAAGACTCTTATACTTAAAAAAAAAAATCAGTGGCCAAAAGAGATTTAATGACTCTACAGTGAACAGAAACTTCTATTCATCTATTAGCAATAGTCGAAAGTTTCCAATTCTACAGCTATACAGTTAATTTATTTCATCTAATGCTATAAAGACATTTTTGGTTGATCAAACAGTAATCAAGAATGACTTTTTTTCATAAGGACTTTCCTTGTGGTATAAATAGTACTTTTGTAAATATGATAGCTCAGACAAAATAGCCTTCCCACGAGCCGAAACTACCATAGCTAGTTTAATAAGTTTGAATCTGATAAAATTGACATATTACACCAAAAAAAACCCCCATATTAATCAGAGAGAGTTGGAGAAACATTTACCACTGAGGTCTATGTAGGATCATTTTATTGCTTATCAGTCAATAACCACCAAAACACATCCAAGTACTCTGTCTCCTGGCTCAGACAAATTAAAACTACAATAAATCTTCTGACATACAGTATTACAATATTATTAAACATCATCATTCAATACAAGGGTGTTAGATAAAAATCACTACCCTCTAATAAATCATATGTATTTTGTGGGCAAAGATTATAATAAGCTTCTTTTAATTCTCATAATTTTAAGAGCGAGCCATGGTAATATATTAGGTCCCATTCTAAAGGAAAACATATACTCAAATTAATCCAATTTAAATACATTTTGAATGACTGATTTCAAATGAATTCACTTAATAACTTAATAATGTATTTTCTCTATTTTAAGGGCAACATTTTAGAACATTATTATTTTAAAATAGCACAGCTACACACAAAAACATATACTTTACCAGAAAGTTGTAATTCTCTTCCAATTAATTTAATAATTTTTAAAACTAAATTGTCAAATCTGATGAAAGAATATTTCCTAAATTCTCTAGTCTCACAAGTAAGTTATAAAAAGAGCAAGGAGACTAGCTATACTCATTCAACACATTTTATGGAACATCGATAGCTATGCTAGGCACTTTAATACATGTTATAGAATATTTTAATTTAAAGAAATACATAGTTCCTACCCTCATTGAGCTTAGAGCTTATCAACAACTTACTTTTCATATTTATGGATTCCTGAAGGTTATGTATTTCCCCTTACACTATTGGCAGGTTTAATATTTCCTAAAGACCTTAAATCTCCTTTTGTTATTATTATTTATTTATTTATTTATTTATTATTTTTAAATTCAGCAGTCTTTAACCACTAACACAGCTATCCTAAACTTACTTGCCACCTGAATCCAGCCAAGTAATCTGTATGAAAAACCATGCTAGGTATGAGTAAATCTGGAGAGAATAAGACTCATCTAAAAGCATTTAGTGCCGTTAGAACACACAAAAAAATAGGAAGATACTAAAGGCTAAGAGAATCTGCATATAAGTAGCCTTTTTGGTCACCTGCTCTAAAATATGAATATTAAGTCAGAAAATTCAGATGCCTTCAGCATATCTCAGGGGAAAAGTTTGTGTGTATATGTGGAGGGGAGCATCTTTCAACCAAAGATCCAGTGTAGACTTAAGGTTCCACCAAGCCATTAGAATTAGAAAGGTAGAAATGATAATGACATAAAGAATACACCGGACCTGTAAATCTCAGTCACATAAGTGGCATCTTCTTATGGCTGGCAGTGTCCCAAAGTTCTCCAATAATATATACCAAAGGAAAAAGCAGTAAGAAATTCTAATACTCTAATAAGAAAAAAAACAGGAAAAATAAAAAAATTTACTTCCATAACTAGTTAACAAAAGTAGTCTGCACAATATAATGCTAACAATACTGTCAGTATATCAAAATAACAAATAAATGAATGATGTGAAATCATGTTTTAATTTTGAAGCAATCATTAGGAAATCATGGAGATTAAAGTTTTTCTATATAGAAAATGAAAAACCTTTATCCACACACAGAGGTACATGAAGAGCGAATAAAATATTACATATATAACAAGCACTGAAGTACATATCATTAAAAAAAGTGCACTCTATAAAGCATGGTGACTGTAGTTAATAATAATGTAATGTACTTGAAAATGGCTAAGATATTAAATATTTTCACCATTAAACAAATTCATATGTGAGGTGATGCATGTGTTAATTGTTAGGTTGGTGCAAATACAACTGTGGTTTCTGCATTGTTAAAATTTGCCGTTTGGTATTGGAATACATTCATAAATAAATGTTATGTTACACATCATTTCAATGCACCTTTCTCACTTTATTCTTTTTGCTAATAACTTATTACTTGCTGTTTATTTTATATTTATTTTAGATTATGGAAATGAAGTTAGACAAAGGGCAAATTCAAGCAACTTTCTTATTCGAGTTCAAAATGGGTCAAAGAATCAGACAAGTTGTAACAACAGTAATGCATTTGGTGCAGGAACTGCTAACAAATGTACAGTGCAGTGGTGATGCAAGAAGTTTTGCAAAGGAAACAAGAGCCTCGAAGATGAGGAGCATAGTGGCCGGCCATCAGAAGTTGACAACGACCAGTTAAGAGTCATCGTGGAAACATCCTCTTACAACTGCATGGAAAGTTGCCAAAGAACTCAGTGTCAACCACTCTATGGTCATTTGGCAGTTAAAGGAAATCCAAAAAATCGTGTTTTTGAAGTGTGGTCTTCTCTTATTCTACGCAACAACAACGAACCTTTTCTCAATCTGGTTGTGATGTGCGACGAAAAGCGCATTTTATGTGACAACTGGTGACAATCAGCTCATTGGCTGGATCCAGAGGAAGCTCCAAAGCACTCCCCTCCCAAAGCCAAACATGAACTGAAAAAAGAGTCATGGTCACTGTTCGGTGGTCTGCTGCCAGTCTGATCTACAGCAGCTTTCTGAATCCCTGCAAAACCATTAGATCTGAGAAGTATGCTCGGCAAATGGATGAGATGCACCAAAAACTGCAATGCCTGCAGCTGGCATTGGTCAGCGGGAAGGGCCCAATTCTTCTCCACAACAACGCTCAGTCACACGTCACACAACCAACATTGCAAAAGTCTAACTAACTGTGCCATGAGGTTTTGCCTCATCTGCCATATTCACTGGACATCTCACCAACCAACCATTATTTTTTCAAGCATGTCGACATTTTGCAGGGAAAAACACTTCCACAACCAGCAGAAGGCAGAAAATGCTTTTGAAGAGCGTCCAATCCCGAATCATAGATTTTTATGCTACAGGAATAAACAAACTTATTTCTTGTTGACAAAAATGTGTTGATTATAATTGCTCCTATTTTGATTAATAAAGATGTGCTTGATCTTTATAATGATTAAAAATTCAGTCAAAAACCAAAATTACTTTTGCACCAAGCTAATAGCTTATGCACAATGTGTACTTATATCAGAACATCCCACTGTACACTATAAATATATAAAGTTTTGACAATTAAACCTTAATAAAGTTGAAAAATAAAGACACATAATTAGTAATAATTAGCAATATTGTTACTAAAAATAATTAGTAGAACAAAGATAGTTGTAAAATTTTCTAAAAAGAGCACCAAAAGGAGAAAATGCTTAATTTAAACATACATAAATGGACAATTCACAAAAATAAAAATATTAACCCAATACTCATTTAACAACTTATAGCCTCACTAGAAACAAAAAGTCAAATTATTATAAGGTAATGTTTTCACCTATCATATTAGCAAAGGAAAATATCCAAGAAAAAGAAATAAGTCTGAATCACAGTACACACAAAAACATGCAAAAAAACTAGTCATCCACATATTGTTAATAGTGAAATGTTGAGTAGTTTTATTTTTGTATGCATTAATCCCCTCTTATCCATGAGGGATACATTCAAAGACCTCCACTGGATACCTGAATGGATCATACAGAAGCTTATATTGTAGCATACATATCATGTTTTCTCAATCTGATAACCAAGAGATCTACTAAATGACTAATGAGAGTGTAAGACCCTCAGAAAGCAATGAGGAGAGGACTATTGTGCTTACATTCATATATGTTTCAAGTTTCCACACTGAGTAGGTAAGCACTGAGAATGCAAGCTCCAGGAGGCTACAGCCTCTTTCTAGCTTATTCACTGACATAGCCCTAGCACCTGGAAGTGCACCTGGCATCCAGGAGGCCTCCTATAATCATTTGCTTAAATAAATGAAAAGTATGTATAATTTTTGAAACAATTTTTATCTTAATGAATCATAAATGAGTAAATCATGTTTAATTTTAAAATATAAGTATCACAAGAACCTTACAAGTTTAGAATCATCCAAGCTGGTTAACTTTATAGGCGAAAAAAACTGTGACTCAGACACTAAATGATCTGCCTGAGGTCTTACACAGCTAATGAGTAATCACTGGTAAATGATCTATAACCAGGATTGAATGGAAGGTCCTACATTCCCACTCAGTCTTTGCCCTTTCACCTCAACACACAATCTTTCAACTGACTGGTGTTCTGTTGGTTAAGACTCTATTATTACATATTGTTTAATTCACCTGCTTGGACAAGTCAAAACTTTAGACCTAACGGATAACACAACCTACGAGGGAAAGGGGCTTTAAGTTTCCTGATTAAGAAAGATAAAATGTCAACTGTACTATGTAGAGACACTGCCTTAGAAAGAACACCTTTTTAAGTTTACTAGCAGATAAGAAATACCCAATAGATATTTAATTGACTTACCCACACAATGAAAATCTTCTTTTGTGAAATCCATTTAAAAAAATAGAACTAGCCTTAATTCAACTTTGTAAATATTCTTATTGTAGAGTATTTTTGTCAATATAAGAGAATTGTAGAATTCATGGTGAAAGATTATCTATAATAAAAGGCATGGTGGTGATAGTGAGGAGCATAAGAAAATGTTCATGATGTAGAAGAGTAAGAGAAAGTGAAAATGCTGAGAAAGAAGAGAAGCAAAGACAACTGTACATGAGATTGCACTACAAATGAGAAGTGATGAAAGTAAAATGGGTTTTACATGCCAAGCATAGAACTGGATTATCTCTTGTGAAACAAAAAGGGTACTCCTGAACGTAAGAAATTTTGGAGATACATGCAAATATTGCAGTAGGAAGACTGTGAGGAGCAGGCTGCGCTTTCTGTAGGTCAAAATTTCTACATTATTATTCATTTGAGAAAAAAGAAGTTTCAAAATCAAAAGTACATGAAATACATCCCACAAAGACATTACCATGTTTCAAAGGAAATATATATATATATTATAAATATATATTATAAATATATATATATCCATCCATATTCCTTCTTTTTCTCAATTACATAACTTCAAAATGTTGATAGAGTTCTCTTGATTATTCATGCTGAAAGCCTGACTTTAAACTACTGGAGAACGTATGAATGAATAGTGCTGAATAACTTATCATGAACTGGTGATTGTGAAGAGAAATGTCTAAAATAAGTTGATTTACCTTTAGTGATCAAGAAGAAAACAACTAAAAATATGAACTAAAAATATCAAACCACAAGGGATAATCTTTTTAATCTGGTGTTTGCTACTGTTTTTCTCTTACACAAATTGGAATCTGTAAATCTGATTTGTGAATTTTAAGTAGGCCAATTACGGATCAAACAGATGATTACTTCATTGCTTCTATAATAACACTCCTAGGTAACCAATTCAAACTTATATTTAATGGTCATATATTTTCTTTTAAATCAGTTTCTGAATACATTTTGGAAATGGACTGTGACAACGGTTTAAAGCTTTATTCCTCTCTTCAGCTACAAGTCATCACAATTCTGACTGTAATGAGGTTACTCCGCATCTGTCTGTCACAAATAACCTAGTAACAACTAAATGGATTGCCATCAATCTTTCAATTAGAATGTATAACTTTATTAGCACAATATTTTTTGAACTGATTGCATTACTTTGAAAAAGGGCTTTCATTTACTTTGTCATTTAGGGTCAAATGTGTGCAATTGTGGGGAGCTGAATAAATGATAATAACCAGTTTTGAATTTGTAGGCTCTAGACTCTGTAAACATGTTTTCCTTTAATTATATAAGTGAAACAACTAATAGTACTTCAGAGGTAGAAGTAAATTAAACATAGCCATATTTTTATGACAATTCTATACAGTTTATGATCTGAATTACTAAAAATTATACTCCAAAATTAGCTGTTAATTTATACTTCAGGAAAACTTTATAACAACTATTTATTATACACTAAATAACCGGTAAATACATATATTGAAAAGCATTATGATTTTGGTGAAGCAAACTATTTCCATATCTAAAACGCTTTTTTTCATATTTTCTCATGATGAAAAGTTTAGATCCATTCAGATCACACCTTTGATCAGGGACACTATCATAAATACCAATGTGCAGCTTGGTTAGTGTCTGTCTTCTTTCACTGCTCAATCTTTTCATTGTTAAGAAGAAAGAATATTGTGTGCCTATCAGTGAAACAAATGATAGAGACCTAGACCTCCAAATTCAGCAGAACTTATCCTAGAATAGTAAAGCAATAGTACCATATCTGAATGAAATGCAAAATAATTAACAAAACAAACACCTACAGATGATACAAGTCCTGGACAGGTTGAAATTTGTAGTGATTTATGCTTCAAAGGCAAATCTATTTCTTGACTATAATCACCTGGATTCACATCAATAGCAGTCTTGAGGTAGAAATCTAGAGATACTCATGTGACTGTGATTGTCATGATCCAGACAGACCCAACTATTACAGCTAATATGGTTTTCCACTAAGTGTGAATATCTGGCCTAAACTTTATTATAGTTCCAGGTTTCGGAGTAAGTAATGATTGTATCTAAAAACTACCTGAAAAATGAGCAGAAGTATGAACCTGTCATTATTTAAATTATGCATCTGCAAATTGCCTGGATTCTCCCCCTTTGAACTCTGATGTTAGTGGATCATGAGGATATAATCATATCATATTAGAGTTGAATATTTATAATGAGTGAAAGTTCAGGATATTATATAGCAGAAAGAGATATAGAACGAAGAAAGGAAGGGGAAAAAAGAAAGAAAAGGGGATAAAAGAAAGGGAGAATAAAGAGAGAAAGTAAGAAGAGAGAAAAGGCAAAGGGAAGACAGGAGGGAGGGAGGAAGACAGGGTAAGTTTTTGGAAACTGTAAGAAATTACAATGGATCATTCATATGTTACTTTCAATTGGAACTAAAAATGGTTGCCTAAACAAGATGTATACTGGGGCATGTACTTCAATTATGACTAAAATTAAAGTAACTGAAGTACTATGTCTGAAGCCAGTATACCTTTTTTCCAAAACCGAATGCAAGAATACAACAGAGCTCTCCAGTTTCTCCTACCTTGATTTTATTTTGCACAGTAACCCACTCCTACATCTCCACATTTATGTAACTTATAAATGTTACATCATATTGTGTCATGTCCATTTTCCAAGGTTCCTGAATATATTCATAATACTGATTCCTGGATACTCTGAACAATCTATGCCCGGCATTTGTGTCTCCTGTTAGCCTGGCTCCCCCTAACCCAGGCTCCTCATAAATCAGTAATATAAACTCTACCCCTACCACATTGGTCTTCTAACAGTGCAAAAACGCTACTCTTTCCCGACTCAAAATTTTTACTTTCACCATGCTCTTTCCTTCTGATATGCTCCATTTTCCTCTCTTCCAATTTTTCAAATTTTGTTCCACTCAAAAGACATCTTCCCAAGACAGAGGGCTTCACCACCTCCTCTAACTCTTGTCTTTTATTCAGCTCAGGCCTCACTGATCCTACAAAAATGGTTTTCAATCATTTGAACTTTGAAGTTTCCAGAATGAAAGGAGCAGAAAATACCTGCTTTTAACCCATCTAGATGTTGGACACCAGAACTTCCAGTAGAATTTTATTGGAAGAAAGCACTTTTTCACGTTTTATACACATATGTTTTACACACTAGTGTGAACATACATATATGAAAGCTGCTGTCCTCTTTTCTTACTTATGTTTATCATTTTCTTCTCCACTGTCTAGAATTGTTAACCAGTTTCATATGTGTATGTCTAATTTTTCAAATTAGTGTACAAGCAGTTAAAATGCAAGGGCCACACCTTAATACACATCAAAACAAGCTAAATTCACAGAAATCTCTAGTAAATATTTCACCAATTAAGTAAATAAATGAATAAAATACTTGCAAAGTGTTCTAATAATCAATCTCAATTATTTTCTAACCCCTCAAAGTTTTCACATCTTTGTAAAAGCAATAATTTGATGAATCATCTTGAATTACGTAGCCAGAGAAGCAAAAGTTTTGATTTCCTGAAAATAGCTGCAGAAAAATCAAAAACAAAAATAAAAGCTTGCCTGGGAGATAAGGTCTGGTTCCATTTATAGTTTATTATCTTCCTTTATGGGACTGTATAATTTGGTGTAGAACTAGAAATTAATTCACAGAACATTTTTAACTTTCTTCCTTTACTTTTTTTTTTTTTTTTTGAGATGGAGTCTCACTCTGTTGCCAGACTGGAGTGCAGTAGCATGACCTTGGCTCACTGCAACCACCACCTCCCGATTTCAAGCGATTCTCCTGCCTCAGCCTCCCTAGTTGCTGGGACTACAGGCGCATGCCACTACACCGAGCTAATTTTTTGTATTTTTAGTAGAGGTGGTGTTTCACTATGTTAGCCAGGATGGTCTTGATCAGCTAACCTCATGATTCACCCTTCTCAGCCTCCAAAGTGCTGGAATTACAGGTGCGAGCCACTGCGCCTGGCCTCCTTTACTATTCTTAATGCTGCTGGTCTATGTATGTTTATGAAAATCAGCTGATTCAGACTTTTGTTAAAATATTAAATCATATACACAGCATTAATATCTTTGTTTGCAAACTGCTTTTCAGAATTCAGATCCTAAACATGTTTTTGCTTTATTGCTGATTTTATTGCTCTCCATTCTTCTCCTTCAATAACAAAGTAATATGGCTTTGATCAAACAGTTCTTTGCAGCCTGGGAAAAAAAAAAAAAAAGCCCCACCCAAGCTGTTCCCACACTTACTAGGGAGGCCTGTATGTTGGAAGCAGTGAAATTAGTATGTTGACTCAAACACCATTAGTGTGAGCTAGGGAAAAAAAAGCAGTGTATTCACTTTTAATTTCAAATCTATCAGACATGGCTTGTCGACATTATGTCATTGGCCTGTCAGAATGAAAGAACACAAGACAAAACTGTTTTAATACCTCAGTGCTCACAATATTACCACAACACCACATGTGGAACAGATCTGAATCATCAATGATGATTCATTTTTTATGTTGTCATCACTGTAAAAAAAAGATGTTTGACTGGACTTCAGCCTTCTAAGTGACCACTCTCTGAGTTTACTAAGAGTGTAATAATAATCTGATTTTAAGTTAGCTAACATTGTGGATTCCTACTTATACTCAGAATATGAAAACTAATGAAGATTTTGCATATTAACTATTCTATTCCACACTAAAGCAAAGGGGCAGTGAGGGCTAAATTATAACCTCAACTCTTTGCTAGGCAACACTGACTCATTTACACATCTGTACGGTTGACCACAAATTTACATCTGCAGCCTAAGTGGAAGGGACACCAGTCTGAAATTTGAAATCAAACAAGAAACTATGTTTGTGACCACAAATCAAATAGTACACATTTTTAGAGCTGGGGAGCGGGCTAATATTTAATACCACCTTCTCTCTTCACACGTAAACACACAGACACACACACACACACACACTCTCCCTTGAGTGTTTCTAAACAGTTACCTATTTCATCTTTGTAAAACAAGAGAGTTATGCCTCAATAAATCAAGATCCAGAACTCTCCCATAAACAGAAAGCCTTGTTGTACTTTATGTTCACAAAGAGATCAATCCTAAGAATTTTCCATACATTAAGCATTCTAGATATTGAGTTAAGTGGAAAGAAATCCAGGTCATTGAACTAACACATGAGAATTCAAAACTCCCCTCTGGCTAGCTGTTTGGCTTTGGGCAATTAAAAAAAAAATCTACCCTGCCATTTAATTTCCTCAAGAAGAAAAATAACAATAATATCCTAAAAATCAGTGGCTTGCAGTGAAGATGAAATGTGTATAAAAAATTTCCAGAACATAATTAGTGCTCAATTTATGTGGGAGAAAACTGAATTTTACACTATGGAGTACCATAATATATTCATAATTCTATAATATAAAGAAAACTGATGCTTAGAATTATCACCCTCATGAGAACTTAATCATCCAAGCAATTCCAACACTAACATATAATATAAAATAATATTTCAAGAACAATTTCAACAGAACATGGTGGCTTAAACAAAATAAACAAACCTGGCTTAACTCATTAAAAAGAAAATATTAATTTATTAATTAAGTAAATAAGACTTTTATTCAAATAGGAGAAATTTTCATTATTTGCAGATAAAATAATTATTTTACAGAGAACCAAGAGAGGTCAGTAAGATTGCTGAATGTAAAATCCAAATGTATTTCCCTCTACCAATACAAACCAATTGAAAAATGTAATAGGTACCATTAAGCAGAACATTTTCAAATCAGAATATTCCATTCCTTACTCAGTTTTAACCAATGAAGGACTTATATAAATTCATAGTGAAATGTATATTAGTTAAAATGATTATGTTGACAGAATATGAAATACTTTAAAAAGAATATCAAAAGCTGAGCATGTATTCAAGTCAGCATAATTATGCTATGGCCAGGCGCAGTGGCTCATACCTGTAATCCCAGCACTTTGGGAGGCTGAGGCAGGTGAATCACCTGAGGTCAGGAGTTTGAGACCAGACTGGCCAACATGGTGAAACCTCATCTCTACTAAAAATACAAATATTAGCCTGGCATGATGGCCGGCACCTGCCTGTCATTCCAGCTGCTTGGGAGGCTGAGGCAGGAAAATCACTAGTACTCAGGAGGAAGAGGTTCCAGTGAGCCAAGATTGCACCACTGCATTCCAGCCTGGGCAACAGAGGAGACTGTATCTCAATAATAATAATAATAATAAACATCTGCATTCTTTTCACCATTAATTTGCTCATAACACTAACCAATTTAAAAGTATTGTGGGTTCCTAAGGGTAAGGAGTATGTCAAACAAAGCTGGCTATAGGTAAATCAATTTCAAAATGCCAGTGTATGTTTAAGTTGCCTGTTCCACTAACTATAAAACCTGCTCAATTACTTTTCCTTAGCTTTTCATTTTTAGTTTTTATTTAAGTCTGCATTCAAACTTAGCTAAAATATATACTATTCTGAATATAGACAAGGCAATATACTTAGATGGCAAAGTTTATTTTTCTTCAAAGCCAACTTCTATTACTGTAATTCCATCTATGCCAATGAATTCTATCTTTGTAACTGTTAAAATTAGCATAATGATGTCAGGCTAATCTTAAATTCACAGAATAAAGGCAAATTCTTTTCTTCCATATTTTGTGCAGCCACACAATATTTGAAATTTTACTATCAACTTATAACTATTAACTGAATATTAACATATCATCAGTTTTATGAGAGGTAAATTATAGTATGAATCAATTCAGAGCAGGAGAAAAACGTGATTTCCTTTGAATCTCTTCAGGACATATTTTAGAAGTTTCATAATTTTCCAGATTCTCCCAATGCCTAAATCTTTTTAGGTCATCAAAATAAAGTTATTAGATTACTGTATCAACATCATTGACTTAGTTCTTTCCCATATCTTTTCAAAATATCCTGCACATAGAAGTGTTCATGCTGGACACAATGGAATAAATGTCAATGTCTATTACAAGTTAAAATAATCATTATTCTACCCAGTTGTAATCATTATTGGTCATGATGATGCTTACAAAATGGAATTTCAGTACAGAATCAAGGTTGTTGATGATTCAAAAAACTAATCCAATATTGTAAGAGAAGTGAAGGAAATAAGGCTTAATAGGATTTATAAAACATTCTACCATAAAAGTCATTCAAAATTACTGATTCAAATGCTTTCAAGGACATTTGAAGGACAAGGACATTATAAGGAAGGCAGTATTTTAAAATTGTGGTTCTTAGTGTCTTTCTGAATTCTATTTTGCTACATGAAACTGGACAATGTTAATGTGCTCACATGAAAAATCGTTACATGTCAATATGAATTTCATGAAACCACAATCCTTAGACTGCCAGTCCAGAGCCTCTAAAAATGGATAGCTATGCATTCTCTTTCTTTCTTGGTCTGTCCCAAAAAACTCACACAGCATTAAAATATTTTGCATTGTTATAGCTCTTTATAGTTTGTGAGGTACTTTCATATGCATTACTTTGCTTAATTTCTCGGTTTCCCTGTGAGTTAACAGATAAGATCTGTTTCTATGTGAAAACATCTGGTGATTTTACATCCATGTTTCTTTATCTAAAGAAACTTTGACCAATATCATATTACAGTCAAAAAACACTTTCTTCTAAGTTGATTCATTTTGATGGAAGAACAAATGTTCATGCTACTGGCTTGATCGACGTAATCTTTATTCTAAAATAATGTGCAGTCATACACTGTGTAATGATGTTTCAAGCAACAACAGAATGCACATATGACCATGGTCCCATATGGTTATAATACAACTTTTCTGTGTTTAGATATGTTTAGGTACACAAATACTTACGATGTATTACAATTTTGTGTTGGTCTGTTTTCACTCTGCTATAAAGAACTACCTGAGACTAGGTAATTTATAAAGATAAGAGGTTTAATTGACTCACTATTCTGCATGACTGGGGAGGCCTCAGGAAATTTACAATCATGGCAGAAGGTGAAAGAGAAGCAAGCACTTTCTTCACAAGATGGCAGGAAAAGAGAGAGCAAGGGGGGATGTGCTAAATACTTTTATAGGATCAGATCTCATGAGAACTTACTCACTATCATGAGAACAGCATGAGGGAAATCTCCCCCATGATCCAGTCACCTCCCACCAAGTCCCTTCCTTGACATGTGGACAAGTCAAGATGAGATTTGGTGGGGGGGACACAGAGTCAAATCATATCAAATTGCCTACAATATTCAGTACATTAACATGGTATACAGGTTTATAGCTTAGAAGCCATAGGCTATACCTTATAGTCAAGGTGTATAGTAGACTCTACCATCTAGATTTGTGTGAGTTCAGCATATGATGTTCACACAATGTTAAAATTGCCTAATATCTCATTTCTCAAAACATATCCCTGTCATTAAGCAATGAGTGACTGTATATCACTTTTCTATTACTGCATGCTTACTTTACCTAAAAATATCTGTTGACCTCCTCTGCGCAAATTATGTACAGTTATCATGCCAGACATTGCAAATGAAAAAATACACGTCATTTCAGAGAGAAGTCAATGGCATAAAGTAAAATCAAAAGGAAACGTTGGCATTTATCAGTCAATCAAAATAGAGGGCACATAGCGAGCATCTCCAATTGTAAAATCACAGCGTAATATATCTGAAAAAGCGTTTCAGTGCTAGCCATCACATTTAAACATTTAAAACCAATAAATGTTTAGTGTTCTAATTGTTAGAGGGGTTAACCTTTAAGGAAAAATGTTACAATGACTTCCCTACAACTCAAAAGAATGTGCAAATCAAACTCATATTCTAATCTGATCTCCCTCATTTTTTAAATGTGTCTTATTTGAACATCCACAGCAGTTTTTCCAGCAAACAAATCTAAATTACAGAGCAGATCCTGTGACTAGAATTCATCCCAAAAATTTCCAAGCCAACTCTGGAGGTCAAAGGGAGAGATGGATTCGTTAAATACCATAGTCAACTACTAAATATTTCCACAGAACTATAGAAGAAACCTCACTTAATTTTAAGACAAATCAGGAAGTCTTTGACAATAAATAATGACCCACAATGACCTGTAAAATTGCCACATTTTATCACATTGTAAAAAGCTGGACATTCTAAAGGGCCTATCAATTTTATGGTAAATAGCACTGGTGCATTAGCGAATAAATGTGTAACTGTAATGTCGAGGAGCTCGATCCTTATTTTGTGAACAAAGGTAACATTTCTAAGTTCTCATCAGTTTAGTGATTCAAGAGAATGTGTGAAAATGCATCCTATGAAGAGTACAATCATTTTTAGCTTCCTAAGTATTTTTATGACAGCACACATAAATATTAAATGTAGGCTCATCATAAAGTAAGCCATTAGGCACACGTAGTACAAAGCTTTAGGGATAATCACATGAAAGATTTACAAATAAGAATAAAGCCAAAATAAAAGTTACAATGTACTCTCTGCCACAATCTATTAATTTCTTGACAACCAGTTTTTAAGAGACATAAACTTACCATAAAACAAACTGTTAACCTGAATCATTTAAAAAATGAATCATAAGATTATTCTTAAATTTACGCAGAGTTTTGAAATAGGTATATGAAGAAAATTATATTGAAATACATTTTAGTGAAATGGACAGAGGAATAGAATATATTTCTGTGTTAGGTTAGCATTTGCAATAAGGTTCTTATTCTTTGTTACTAGAACTCACTTTGGTTAAAAAGCCATTCAGTGGTAACAATAAATAAACAAAAAATTTTACAAATCTTATTTCGAATCTTGTTTATAATTTAAAGAATTCGTATCATAGGTATTTGAGTTGGGGTTTTATTTTGGTAATTTTATCAGTGTAATAGACCAAACATTTAAAACCATTATTTTAATGCCTTAAAATTTTTTAATAGATTATTTTGAAACAAGTAATCTTTTTATATGTAATATTGTTTCCAAAGTAATTTTAGGTAACTATTTCATCAAATTCAAATTGTAAGTATAAGAAATATATAAAAAGTCACCAAAATCAACAAAGAATATTTACAGTACAAGTTAGTTCTTATTCCAACCTTGTGTGTAAACCACTGGGTGCTTTTAGATTCTCAAGTCTAAGTGTGGAACTCAGAATCTAATTTCTGCAACTTTTCTCTAATTAACTCTGAACAAAATATTTCCGATATTCAGGTCTGTAATCACACAGGTAGCTGAGCATGTTATTGTTGAAGCAAATGTATTATGAGTCCTAAGATGATGGACTGCACTGAGGCCAGATGTCAGAGGTGCTGAAATTGATAATCCATCAGTAATTTTCTATCTATGGCAATAGCACTGACCCACTGAACTAAATAAATATGTTTAATCACTGACTGGTCAACTTATCAAATGCTGCCCTGGGCTAAGGGGAAAGACTTGTCAAACGTAGGGCAGATAAAGACAAGAACAACAGCCATAGGCAAGAAAATACCTGCCTCCATTATCACTACCCCTTTCCATCTAACTTTGGGAACAAAGACTTCAGTGGAAATCGTTTTAGGAAAGCAATGTTTAGATGAAATAATTACAGGTAAATACTTCCTTAAAGTCCTAATACATTTTTTTCCATTTTTTCCTACATGTCCAAGTTTAATGGTAAGCAATACCCTCAAGGCCAATAATGGAGAAGGTGCCAAGGAAGAGGTACATCACACAGTTACAAAGTCATGTGACAATGGTGGCTTGCAAATAAGGCTGCTCAGCTCCTAAAATAAAATCCTCTCCTGAAAAGAGAAATACCCTTCGGTCATCAAGTAAGCTAAGGGATTCACAATTGCTGAATATGAACAGTTACATGACAAGCCCCTGCCATACAAACATTAATCATAGTTAATGAGATAAAAGCTTTAGTAATGTGTGACATTGGGTAAGTGATAGATCAGCCATGCTTTCATTGAATGTGCCAACAGCTATATGATTATAAAGGCCAACTGCCATCGCTGTCCAGGAATGGAGTGAACTGAGGAGATTAGACGCACTGCACTGACCACAAACAGTAGTGATTTCTCCAACAGGACTCATGGAGGTGCACAAACAGCACTTTAGGTATTAAGCTCTTTATGTCTTACTTTGCTACTGCCATGTGCCAACAGCCCTGACAGAAAACTCTTGAACTTGTTTATTCACACTTGTTTAATCCTGATTCTACACACTGACTTGCAGTCTTGTGGGGTTAAGAAGATGGATGAGAGGGGCCAGGGCCACGAAGGGGTCAGGGTCATGATGTCGCTAGATCTCATTAACTACATCACTCAAGACACCAGCCACTCCAAAGGTCACTGCAACTGAGGACTCTAGTATAGGTAGAGGAAGACTAGTTGGAGAAGATAAACCATCTTTTTCTTAGACTGATGTCACAAATGAACACAAAAGTATTCTAAATTTGCTTTCTAGTTTCAAATGCATCTGTGTACTGAAATAAATAGTATTTTTAAATGCAGAGTAAACTACCTTTAAACTCCCAAGCAAAACAACAGATTAACATTTTTAAAGGGGATATAAAAGCCTGATTAGTTCATGGAGTAATAATTACTCTGCTTATTTTTACCATGTAAAATGTGAGGCTTTTTGTATTTGTTACTTGGTTTTAAAGTAGAGAAAATGCTAATATTCACCAAGATATTACAGCAGTTAGAAAGCTAAAATACAATTTTTCGTGGCAGAAAATATTTCAACTTATTTTACAGAGATGTTATAAAATATTTAGCACTATGCCAATTATATGAAAACTTTAAAGACACCACAATGCTCATATATGGAAAAACTTGTTAAACAAATTTGCAATTTAGCTGACCACTATTTTTTGACTGGATGTGCAAGCTATTATTTAAGCTTTCCAAATATTTTTTGAAAAATAAAAAAAATTAGTTATCCAATTTGACTAAATTAATTTACTTACACGTGTTGTATTTTTATATTTTATTTTATTGAAGTACTAAAACTAAATTCATTCTGCAGATTGTCTACTCAAGTCATACAGTTGGCAAAAATGAAATTAAAACACAATGGAAGAAGTGGTGTTTATTTCTGTTGGTAATTTTAAAAAACTTTTCTGTAGTTTCCAACATATCTAAGATGGATTATATTATTTTCCTGGTTATATGTAACATATATGTAGCCTGCTTCCATATAACCAGGAAAATAATATAATAATACAAAATAAGTAAAATTTTAAAAACAAAATGGATAAAATTAAAACACATGCAGGGCAAATATCATTACAGTAGTTCAGATAATATGGATTCAAAGAGAGGAAAAATTTGATGTTGGTCTCATATATGCCTGTTACTTGTAGAATTATGCTATTTGGGTGAAAATATTTTCGTAAATAGATAAAATACAATTCACCTAACAAAACATTTTATACAAAAGTTGTAAGTCAAATATATGAATCAAAAAAATAACTTCTTTGCTTGTTTAAAAAATTTGTTTTCTCTTTTATAGAAACAAAACAATTTTGTTAATATACTAGGAACACATACATTTTAAACCTAAAGGGACCAGAAGTCCTTTAGGTTTAAAGGGTGTGCATAATCTTTCTGGTACAAGGTGTGCATAATCTTTCAAAAAACCATTTTCCTTAGACTTGAATGGCTGATTGGAAAAGAAAAATGACTTAATTACATGGTCACAAGGTGAACAAAGACTGTGTAGACATGGATACATGAACAGCTAACTCCTTAAGATATGTAAGATTAAGGAAATGCTTCATTTTACTAGCAAATATTATCAATTACTTGTTGTCAGCTATAGGACACATAAAGAAATGATATAAAAATAAACTATTTTCTAGAATAAGAAAAAAGTCTTTTCATGGCTTGGGGAAAAGTTTAGTTTAAAAGTGTTAATATATGTATTGGATATTCAAGGCTGGTGTCTTCGATTTTGAAAACAAAATGTACATAATATGTTAGAAATATTTTTTTTCTGATGAACTTAGTTAGAATAATAATCACACACTAATCTCCTATCGGAGCTCCCTTAGATTTCCCCTTTTCCAGAGGGCAAATGCCTAGTCTAGTCTCACCTTAAATTAAGAAAACAGACCCCGAGAAGGTAAAAGGTTTGCTCAAAATAATAGAAAATGGCCAGAACATGGTCTCCTAAATTCCCAGAATTATCTTTTCCCTACAATGCTGCCTGATGAAAGAGGCTACTTCATTTGTCATCTCATGCCTGCCTCTCATCAGCTGGGGCTTCAATTAAGTCATTTCACTCCTCCAAGCCTCAGTTTCTTTAAACAACAAAGGACTGATGATCTCTAAAGTTCCTCCCACCTGTCAGCTTCTACATGTATAGTTCTATCATGACCTGATTCACCTAAAGGTTGCCTTAGTTTTTTCTGATTTAATCCTATATTCATTTCTTATGAGAAAGCTTCCATTAATGCCCATGTAATTAACATCAGACCCAAATGGAATCAATGGGAGATTTTCTTATGCATAGGGTGAGGACCCTTAAATAAGAATGAATAATGATAATATTTCCCAGAAGACAACTATGGCAGTCCTCAAGTATGATTAACTAGACCACTCCTTGTCTCTCTTTCTCCACAGAAATAGAACAGTTCATTTGCATGTCATCTTATATAAAGAGAGATTCTAGCATATAATGGGTTATTACCATTGGGTACTTCATTAGTAAAGCTTTTCCTTATAATGTGTCAGGAACGGAAAAGACAAAGCAAATTGAGATTCTTACATCTCTATTAACGACATACACATTTGAAGATTAGACTACATCAGCTTATCCATCAATCAAGAACCAAATAAGTACTCAGGAAGGATTTCACAAGTTGACCCCTTTATAGGTAGTTCTTAACAACAGCCTTTTGAGAGAAGCTGCTTTTAATAGAAAATCCTATATGAATATTAAACACAGCATTTTCCTCCTTCTTTTAAGAATATTCAAAGCAGACCCAGGATGAAAATAAAAATAAATCAGTCTTTCTATCAATCTGCTCTTGAATCTAGACATGTGGGTCCTGGGGAATTATATGTTATAAATGAGGGGTTGGACTACAAAATGCAATTGATTTAATTGCTTATAATCTCAATGGATTTTGAAATAAGATGTGTAAGATGTATGAACAAATGGGATTTTTTCAAGGACTTTTCATAACAGTGTGATAATGCAAAATTTAACAAAATGTTTACTACTTTATGGAATTCCTTATGTATAAGAGAGTACTGAGAATTATTTTGCAACTGAGAGTGCATCAGAACTGTCTTGTTACCTTGTTTCATTATCCTGGAGATTCAGTTTTCCTCTGAGAAAAAACACAGGGCAAAGCTATACCAAAACATGTTTTATGCAGTTTTGTAGGTTTATTTCTGACCACAACATTATGTTGTTTTTCATTTGCCTACAATTCCTTAAGATTCCAGGAAATAACATACATAGTATAATCACCATATGACACACTGAGGCAAAATCTGAAACTTCTATCCACTGATCCTTGTCTCTGCTAATGTAAAATTGAACAAATTTATTCTCTCTTTGGCATAATAGTTCTTGATGTGCTGAGTAAGAACGACAGGATCTACTGACGTCTTTAATGCTCCTGGATCAATAATTCCAGTTCCTTCAGTTTTTTCTTCTTGTGACATAGTCTTTCTCAGCAGGGCATGGTGGCTCACGCCTGTAATCCCAGCACTTTGGGAGGCCAAGGTGGGCTGATCACCTGAGGTCAGGAGTTCAAAACCATCCTGGCTAAACTGGCAAAACCCCGTCTCTACTAAAAATACAAAAATTAGCCAGGCATGGTGGCAGGTACCTATAATCCCGCCTACTCAGGAGGCTGAGGCATGAGAATGGCTTGAACCCAGGAGGTAGAGGTTGCAGTGAGCAGAGATCATGCCATTGCACTCCAGCCTAGGTGACAGAATGAGACCTCGCCCCTCCGTGCCCCAAACCCCCCTAAAAAATTCTTGATCTTTCTCCTTTTTTTTTTGAGACAGAGTCCAGAGTCTTGCTCTCTCACCTAGGCTGAAGTGCGGTGGTGGTGCAATCTTGGATCATTGCAATCTCCACCTCCTAGGCTCTTCCTGACTAGCTGGAACTACAGGTGCACACCACTACACCCAGCTGATTTTTGTATTTTTTTTTCCATAGAAATGGGGTCTGACCATGCTGCCCAAGCTGCTCTTGAATTCCTATGCTCAACAGATCTGCCCACCTCAGCCTCCCAAAGTGCTGAGATTACAGGCCTGAGCCACTGCACCCAGCCAATCTTTCTCTGTTAGTGATATTTTAGTTGTAAAGGTGAATTTAAACAGATACCGAGAAATATTAACAATAATCGATGCATAATTTTACCAGCAAAGAATCAAGATGCATTGCATCTCTTTATTAACCTAGTTTAACGTAGAGACTTCTTGGCAGCTACATAATGCACTCTATTCATTAAGTCATGTTTTGGGCATTCTTACTAAACTCCCATGATCAGCCATTCCCCTCTTTTCATACACTTCCCCTAAAAAATAAAGTGAAATAAAATCTATCATTAAACTAAAAATCCATAATGGAACAAAAATCAAAGATAAGAAGATAAATTCATGGAACTGTATATAGAATGTACCACAAGTTAAATTTATGAATTTACAGCAGTAAATTTGTGAATTTGAATAAGATTTTTAACAGATCATGGACACTTAAAAACATGAATTCATCAATGTTTAAGTAAAACAAACATTTGGCTGGGTGTGGTGGCTCACGCTCGTAATCCCAGCTGTTTGGGAGGCCGAGGCGGGTGGATCATGAGGTCAGGAGATTGAGACCATCCTGACCAACATGGTAAAACCCCATCACTACTAAGAATACAAGGATTAGCTAGGTGTGGTGGTGCACACCTGTGGTCCCAGCTACTCGGGAGGCTGAGGCAGCAGAATCGCTTGAACCCTGGAGGCGGAGGTTGCAGTGAGCTGAGATCACACCACTGCACTCCAGCCTGGGTAACAGAGTTAGACTCTGTCTCCAAAAAAAAAGAAAAAAAATGAACTAGTCAGTTCCAAAGTCATTTTTATTTTGTATTTATATTATTAATGTCTACTTAAAATAGCTTGACAACTAATTTTAATTATTTTATTTTGAAATAAATATAGATTTACAGGAACTAGGAGAGATACTACTAATATCTCTGGTAGTAGACATACTTCCTGTGTATACTTATTTTAAAATAAAAAAGATGTCAGATTATTAGTCTTATTTAATTTTGAATTTTGATGTATCTTTATAAATTATAGATATGCTTTTTTGCAGATATGTGGTTCACAAGTATGTTCTCCTTGTATGTAACTTGTCTTTTTTTCCATAAACAAGATCTTTAAGAGAAATAAAGTTTTTAATTTTAATAAAGTCAAATTTATTAATTTTATCTTTTGGTTAAAGCTCTATTCTTCACCAAATTCTAGACACAAAGGATTTTCTCCTCTGTTATTTTTTAAACATTTGATAGTTTTGGGTCAGGCGCAATGGTTCACACCTGTAGTTCCAGCACTTTGGGAGACCGAGGCAGGTGGATTGCTTGAGCTCAGAAGTTTGAGACCAGCCTGGGCAACGGGGCGAAACCACGTTTCTACGAAAAGTACAAAAATTGGCTGGGCTTGGTGACGCATGCCTGTAGTACAAGGTACTGGGAAAGGTAAGGCAGAAGGATCACTTGAGTCTGCGAAGTCAAAGCCACCATGTGCCGAAATCATACCACAGCACTCCAGCCTGAGTCACACACCTAGACCTTGTCTCAAAAAAAAAAAAAAATATATATATATGTATATATGGACTACACAATATGTACACAATGGATTACACAAGTATGTATGTATATATGGCTTATACAATTAAATGTAAAGCATAAAACTATACATATGTAATATATATAAAAACTATATATACATAATATACATATAAACTATATATGTAATATATATAGTTCTATGCTTTACATATAATTGTAAAAACCATTTTTGATTAATTTTTGAATAATTTGTAAGGTTTAAGTCAAGATTCTGTTTATTTTTATTTTTGCCTATGGATATTTAATTCTACCATCATCATTGGTTGAAAAGACTATGCTTCCTCCTTTGATTTATTTTTCAATATAAAAAAATAAAGAGTGATTTGAAAGTCAAATTGACCAATGTTGGTGATACTATGTATTGAACTTAGAAACTATCAACGTCAGCAAATGTCTACAAATACATATAGTAAGAAATAATGCATATAAATATGTTAATGATTAAAAAAAAACTCCAGGAAGTATCCTAAAATAGTAAGATATCATTGCTATTATTATAATTGCTTTTCTATAAAACTTAGTCAAGTTATCTTTGGATATTAAATGATAGATGACTTGTCTTATAAATTGGATTCTTAATCTCCAAGCTGCTTTGGCCTGCAAACATGTCAATAAGAACTGGAAGTGATGGATTTTCTTGATACTGATATTTGACAACTAGGAACTGTACAGAGAAAATCAAATTACTTGAATAAACTAATGAGCTCTCAAATGTCAATATGTAACTAAATAAAAAAATAGAAAAGATTACTCTTTCTGTTGTTTCTTTCCATAATATCCCATGAATCACAGAATTGTAGCGCCAAAATGCTGCTCTTTGACTTCATGTATTCCAGGGTTCATCATGATATTTATACAATTGAATAACTGTTTCTGGGTAAAATACCTAAGAAAATACTAATGATTCTTTTAGGTGTCAAATGGTTTTGTTTGCTTGTTCAAGTAAATCAGTGAGGATGCTTAGCATAGTAATTAAGAAAGCAGGCTCGAGAGCCAGTCTGCCAGGGTTCAAAGCCCAACTCTCCTTTCTGTGTACCTCAAATACAGTGGAGAGAAAATAATGGTACCCAAATTTTAGAGTTGTTTTGAGAATGGAATAAGCCAGAAGTGTGAAACACAGAAATAAGCCTGGCCCTTAGCAAACACCAGAGATTATCATTAATCTTTTCTCCCTAACAAAATCATTTCACCTGTTTCACATTCTCTTGTAGAGTCAGCCTTCTTCTCTGTATCCCACAGCATGACAGCTCCTCCTCCCTCTCTCTGACACTTACCACATTTTAGGTCATCCTATTGAGTGTTCTTTGATGGCAAGAGCCATGCCTTGGTTTTTGTTATTGTGGTTGTTAATTTGTTTTGTTAATGTCCTCATGTTTTAAATTGTGGCAAAAAACACATAACAAGAAGTATACCCTCTTAGTCATTTTTTAAGTGTACAGTTCAGTAATATTGAGTATATTCACATTGTTGTACAACAGATCTCTAGAACTTCTTCATCTTGCCAACTGAAACTCTATACCCATTGAACAAAGCTTGTTCTAAGTCTGTATCTTGACACCAAGGTAAGTACTGACCAGTACAAGGTACTGTAGAAAACTCTAGCAAACTAAATTTAAATCTTCCCTTGAACTATGGATTCATTTTTTAAATTTCTATCAATTTTCTTTCAACATATTATTTCCTCTTTTCCTATTATCAACTTAATTAATCAACTTAGCCCTCATCCTACTATACTTGAATGTACAGTAGTTCTCCTCCCTCCACACTCTTCCAGGTTCCCATCCACCCCACACTGTGTTTATCATGTCTCCTTTTTTTTTTTCTTTTTTTAGACAGAGTCTTGCTCTGTCACCTAGGCTGGAGTGCTATGGCATGATCTTGGCTTACTGCAACCTCCGTGTCCTGGGTTCAAGCAATTCTCCTGCCTCAGCCTCCCAAGTAGCTGGGAAAACAGATGTCTGCCACCACGCCCGGCTCATTTTTGTATTTTCAGTAGAGATGGGGTTTCACCATATTGGCCAGGCTGGTCTCGAACTCCTGACCTTGTGATCTGCCTGCCTTGGCTTCCCAAAGTGCTGGGATTACAGGCGTGAGCCACTGTACCTTGTAGTATCATGTCTCCTTTTACACCTCACTTCCAAGTAACAAGCCCACATCAAACAGGGCTCCCTTCGGTTCTAGGATAACATGAAAGCTCATTAATTCCTTTAGTCATTACTAATCTCTACCTCGATATATTTAAATTATCTCCCTCTACTACCCTACACCCATCCCCTAATTAAGCTAATATATTATTTTCTCTCCAAACCTGGCCAACCACAACCTCAGAGTTTTGCTTTTATACCTCTTTCCAGTTTTCTAAGTCCATTATTCATTCATATTCACCTAGAAGCAACTTGTGGCCCCTCCTCACTCCTGCAGTATGCCCTGTCTGAAGATCCCTACCCTATACCACCACCACAGTAAAATGTTCTCTGTCACTTGATGAGGTGACTCAGACTTGTCATATGCAGCCTAACACCACTGAGGTGCTCTTAAATCCCTTTTTACTTCTAATGATAAGGAAACCTAATAAAGATTCTTAAAAATTGATTTAAGAGAAAATATTCTCTGGTCCTGATGGCTCATACCTGTAATCCCAGCATTTCGTGAGGCCAAGGTAGAGGTGTCACTTAAGGCCAGGAGTTTCAGACCAGCCTAGGCAACAGAGTGAGTTGAGATCACATCTCTAATATCATATCATAAGTACATATAAACATACATACACACATATATGTATAATATACTCATTCAATATGAATAAGCAAAGAAAGCAAGAAGAAGGAAAATGAGGCAGTTGGATTTATATAAAGTAGTTTATATCAAATGTACCTTATGGAAAAATACATATATGTTTATATGCATACACACACACATATATATGTATAATGTACTCATGCAATTTGAATAAGCAAAGAAAGCAAGAAAGAAAATAAGGCAGGTGGATTTATATAAAACGGTTTATATCAAATATAACTTATGTTGTGGAAAAAATAGTTACATTATATTTCCATATATATATACTGTAAAATTTATTCCAAAATATTCATTTAGACTTAAATGTTAGATAATCACACAAAAAATGTAATGATTGCTTTATGCTCACACGGGTGGGAAATGGCCTGACTCACAGAAAGTGATACATTTGTCCCTTGTTATCCAGAGGAGACTGGTCCCAAGACCCCTGCAGATACCGAAATCACTGGATGTGCAATTCTGCTTTATAAAATGGCATAGTATTTGCATATAGCTGCACACATCTTACTGTATATATTAAATCATCTCTTGATTACTTATAATACCTAATACTGTGTAAATGCTATGCAAATAGGTGCTATACCATATGACTTGCAATATTTCTTTTTGGTGTATTTTTATTGGTTTTTAAAAATTATTTTGAATTCGCAGTTTGTTGACTCCTTAGATAAAGAACTGACAAATGTGTAGGGCTGCTAATATAGGTAATAAAGGATGGCCTTTTCTCTGCTTGGGTGTTAATTTAAGCTCAATTTTCAGGCCCCGTCTGTCATGCCATCCAAACTTCTGCCTCTCTTACAACCCTTGCTTGAATTCTCTCCAAGGGCCAGAGCTATGGTCAGAATGTTTACATCCCCCCAAAATTCATATGGTGAAATCTTACCCCCCGAGGTGATGACATTGGAAGTGGAGCCTTTGGAAGATGATTAGGTGATGAGACAGATCGCCTCTAAATGGGATTAGGGCCTTTTCACCTTGTGGAGACACCATCTATGAACCAGGAGTGGGGGCGTTACCAAAATGCAACCATGCTGGCTCTCTGAGCTAAGGCTTACAGGCTCCAGAACTTTGATAAATAAATTTCTTTTCCTTAAATGCCACCCAATTTATGGTATTGTAGTAGCTTGAACAGACTAAGACACCCAAAGATACTAAACTACTGATGTCTTAGTAGCCAAAGAAGGGCTGTGCTAGAAAAACCCAAAGAGTTTATAGAATCACCCCAACCTGGGGCTCAATAATGCTTTCATAACGTATTTCTTGGGAGATATTGACAAAAAGTGGATGAACATCTAATTGACAAAAATGTATAAGTATTTTTAATTCAGAAATGGGTGGTTGAGAATTGCTTTTGAAAATCTCCTACAAGGAGAAACCAATTCTAATGGTATATAGTGGAGAGGATATCTTAATACTATTAAACCACAACCCTTAGCAGTCAAATCATAGACTGTGAGAAACATCTATAAAGAAAACACTTTGAGAGTTAAACAACACTTCATCTATTGTTTTTACTTCTATACTTCTGTAAAGACCTTATCATATATACTGACTAATGCTTAAAAGAAGTGCAGTCTTCCTTAAGTAATTATAGAAACCTTGTTGGGGGTGTTTCAGAATTAAAAGATGTACATTATAATTATCAGAAAAAAATTCAATCTAAAGAAGGGAAATTATATATCTATAATCCTGCCAAAACACAAATCCTGAGAGAAAAACATATGAGTTACTGTACAAAATTATATTTCCTAAGCACAATGTCAACTTACATACATTTTCAGTAAAATCAACTTGCATCTACACACCAGTTGAAATCTAATAAATTAAAAATGTATAGTAAGAGGCCAGGGGTGGTGGCTCATGCCTGTAATCCCAGCACTTTGGGAGGCCAATGCAGGAAGATTGCTTGAGGTCAAGAGTTCAAGACCAGCCTGTGCAACTTGGCAAAATCCCATCTCTACTAAAAATACAAAAATTACCAAGGTGTGGTGACACCCACCTGTAGTCCCAGCTACTTGGGAGGCTGCAGTGGGAGAAACGTTTGAACCTGGGAGACAGAGGCTGCAGTGAGCTGAGATCACACCACTGTACTCTAGCCTGGGTGACTGAGTGAGATTCCATCTCAAGAAAAAAATAAATTATAATAAGAAATAAATTCAAAACCCTAAATTATTTTTCTTAACTTTATATAAAAAAGGGTTTCTGGGGTTGGAAACCGGAGCGGACCTCAATGTATTTTATCTCCTTAACTGTTAGTATCACTATGAATAGTTTTCCTTGTCATTTTACAGATAGGATCTATATGACTGCAGACCTCAGGATCATACTCAGAATCATACTGTCTATGGGAATAAACTTTTGAAAAGTAGAGGACACGATGACTTCACTTCATTTGTGTGCTTTCCCTGGAGTCAGAGTTAATTCAGGCTAATTGTCAGTGAATGGCAACTTGAGACTTATTGAGAGAGCGTTTGAATACAGTTAATTCAATCAACAGAAAGAAACCTCATATCAAAATACAGCATTATACATATTTCAATACATCACAAGTTCAGACATGTTCCCCAGATTTAGCAATTTCACACCTTCATTTGTGAAGATCAAAGGAGAGACCTGTATTTGAAAGCATCTGATGGAGTATGACAAAATTAAAAGGCACATCCACAAAACAGCCCAAATAACACATTCACAATATCCTGTGAAGTACCTCGAGCTAGGAGTGTTTTTCAGTTGTTTAGGTATCCTCCCTTACCACCTATTGTCACCACCAAAAATATCTGAAATCTCTCCTGACATTTGTAGAAAGGCAAATAGAGAAAATTATTAAAAATGAAAAACAACAACAACAACGAAAACAGTTCCAGTCCAACTCGTTGCCACAGAGTTTGCATTTAAGTTGATATGTTTGTTTGTATCGTTATTTGTTTTAAGAAAGATACACAATGATGATAGTTGTTTCCCATTCCAGACTTACTTAACTGACTTCAAGTATAATCACTCATTAATTTCTTAGTCTGAACCTACCAAGTAAAAGAAAAAAACCTCAGTATATTTGGAAGGGAAAGTACCCTGAGAATGAGCAAAGTACTGTAAGTTCTTCTCAAGAAAGGTAATGTTAGCTCCTGAGAAGACAAATTGCCTGCTTTCAGAACAAATAAAAACAGAACAGAAAATGAAAACTCAAACAATAAGATTATCCAACTTAATTGGGACCAAAGTTAAAATCATCTAGTAGAAGTTACTCAAGAATTTATTAGGAAATTTGTGGCCATCTGTTGTTTCCATATGGGTAATTAATTGTTCCACATTTTAAAATAGTTGAATCTTACCTAAAATTATGGGTGTATGACACAGAAAATCTAACATTACAGCCATACAATAATATTTATTAAACGCTAGAAATGTTTTATAACTGTGTTTCATACTGAGAAGGAAATTAGATACAGTTACTTCAATGCAACAGTAAATATCATTTAATCTACATTTAATAATAATTACATATAAATTCCTCAAAAAGTTAAACAGAGTTACCATATTCTGACAATGCTACTCTTAGGTATAAATTTAAAGAGAATTCCCAAATGAAACCATATGTACATACAAAAGTGTGTACAAAAACTTCCATAGCAATATTGTTCGTAAAGATAAAAAGTGGGAGTAAGGTAAATGTCTATTATATGATGAACGGATAAATAAAAAGTGGTATGTTGATACCATGAAATATTATTCAGCAATAATAAAGAATAAAGTGCTGATACATGCTACAACAAACATCATCCTTGAAAACATTAATGCTAAGGGAAAGATGATATTATAATCACACAAGATAATATGTTGTATTATTCCAACATATGAAATGTCCAGAATAGGAAAATGTATAGCTATAGAAAGCAGATTAGCATTTGCTTAGGGTGGGGGTGGGAGGGTGCAGGAATGGGGACTCACTGCTAATCGGTATAGAGTTTACTTTAAGGTTGATGAAAATGTTCTAAATTTGATTATCATGTTCATTGCACAACCCTGTGAATATACCAAAAACATTGACTTGTATATATTAAATGAGTAAATGATATGGTATGTGAAATATATCTCAATAAAGCATTATCTGTAAAAAGCTCTCTATGACTTGGGCTTTTCGCAATTTAATTTATCTTGTGTCTTTATGATGTGTAAAGGTATTTTGCCTAGATAAGATTCATTTACAGCGAAAATAAAAATAAAAAAACTGAAATTTACATATTTACGAACTTGAAGATATCAAGGAAGTTATTTACCTTGTCTTCATTTTTAATGCCACCTGTGCCCTCTCATACTAAAGCCAGTCCACTTCTGTAACCTCTCTTCTTTGTACAGATAAACCATCAATTTAATTTTTGATTTAAAGCAAACAGGAGCATTATGTTTGTACAGTGTTCCATGGGTTTGCTATTCTTGCAATCTGTGATTTATAAATAATGCAAGACCTTTTTCTTCTCTAAATGACTTTCATGCAGCATGAGTCTTGATACATGAAGACAAAAAAATAAAAGAAAGAAAAATAGAAAGAGAAAGAAAAAACAAGAAATTATCCTGAAGTCATGAAATTCAATCTATTTCTAGTCCCTCAATTGAATTATGAAGGACATCTATTCTCTCTTGTAGCTGTATCGAAAGCCAACTTTTGAACATGTAGTTATTTTATTTATCAAAGCTCAAGGTAAATCACAGCTAATCTGAAAAGTTTCTTGTGTTTTGCTTTAACAGTAAGAAAAAAGAAAAAAAAAAGATCGGTTTCTATGTGACCCCTGACCTTTGAACCACAACCTCCTTGCCACTAAAGCGTTCAGTACCTCATTTAATCTCTCCTCACTGCCCTGGCACAGTGCTGAGAAAAGGAAACGGAAAAAATAATCTGGGGACTTCATCAATTTTTCATGAATTTTCATTTAGGCCAGGATCCCCTCTTACCCTGGTCGATAGATCAAGCTGCTGTCATATATTTGCCACCTGGGGCTACAGCTGCTATCTCTAGAGGCTGCCACTGACTCCGGCTGCATCGCAGGCAGCCACAGTCTCTGTGAGGACCCCCTGTGCTCCTTCTGTTCCACAAACAGGGAGCACCAGTGTTCAGAACTGAAACTCTATCTGCACCAGCTACACCATGGCTCCCTCGGTGGTCCCATTGGAAAACTATGTATTAACTTTTTGAGTGCCAGACCTCTTGCTTATGAACTCTGCAACTGTTATCTAACTATTTAAAAAACATTTTTGCCTAGAGGTTATTCTTGAGTTCAAGAGTCTCAAAAAACACTTTTGCGGATAGTTATTTTTTTTTCTACAAACCAAGAAAAAAACTAAAAGCAAATATGAAGTGATTAGATCTGAATCATTGCAATGATTGGCCCTGAAGATTTTTTCCCTCTGCTGTATTGTTCCAGAACATAATGCTGAGGCATGTATTAAAGGAAAACAAAAATCAAAATGAATATAATATGGTAAAGAAATGGTTGACTTCTAAAAAAAACTGATCAAGACAGATGGTTATCAATAAAATTCCACATTTCATATTGTAGTAGAATTCAACATTTTTGAAATTGAAAAATGACCACCAAGATGAACAAAAATAGTAAAAAATTTTCTATATTTTTTATCAATAATCATTTTACAATAAAACTGGTGACATGTTTATGTCCTACGTATCAATACACTCTTGACTACTTAAGTACATCAAGGTCAGTGGTTCTTGACTGACTTTCTCTCCTGAGGAATATTTCCAATGTCTGGAGGCATACTGGTTGTCTCAATAGGGTTAGGGAGGATCCCACTGGCATCTTGTGAACATATGCCAGAGTGTGTCTAAACAGCCTACAATGCAGAGCACAACCCCCACCCCCGCCACCACACATACATAATAAATAAATTTCCAATCCTAAATGTCAGTAATGCAGAGGTTGAGGTACCCTGCTCTAATTCTCCACCCTCCATTCAGAGCCACATTCTAGGACAGAACTGGCAGCATCTGCTACTTCCATTCCACCACTACTCACTCTTCAGCTGTTGTGCCCTGTCCCCATCACCAGAGCCCACAGATACTGTTTATTTGACTAGCATGTGGCATTTGCATTGTGACAACCACTTTTAGTACTCTTGGGTTTTGTTTGTTTGTTTTGAGACAAAGTGTCACTCTGTCGCCCAGTACGAAGTGACGGGGTGCAATCCCAGCTCACTGCCACCTCCGCCTCCCAGGTTCAAGCGATTCTCCTGCCTCAGCTTCCTGAGTAGCTGGGACTGCAGGCTACATTTTGTATTTTTAATAGAGCTGGGGTTTCAACATGGTAGCCAGGCTGGTCTTAAACCCCTGGCCTCAAGTGATCCGTTTACCTCAGCCTCCCAAAGTGCTGGGATTACAGGTCTGAGCCACCACACCCGGCCCCACTTTAGTACTCTTAAAAGTATTCCTTAGTTATTATTGCCACATCACTGCTCATATTCCATTACTCTGATATGTCTACTAAGCCTGATCCTTTTGCATGAGCAATTATTTCCTTGACCACCACTAAATATTGTTGTTCTAAGCAGTGGGATTGGACTCACCCCTTATTAACTTCTCCCTGTGCACAGCCTGCCTGGCAATCACATCTACCTCTACCTACTTCCATGGCTTCAACACCTATCTTGGAAAAATCTCTCCCCTCAACTTCAAAATCTGTTTCTTTAATGAAACCTGAGCTATTTTAAGTTTACTATTTTATTGGTATGTCAAAAAAATACAGCTAAAGTTTACCACACTCTTCTGTCCCCTAGAGTTAATTTCTCCTGTACCTACCCTCCTATGAATGGTAGCACCACATAGCCAGTCACTCAGCCAAAAACAAAACAAAACAAAATAGTAATCATCCTCTACTTCCCCAAATTGACCATAATGTAACATAGTTTATAATTCCTAAATATGTTCCAAACTGTTTCCTCCTGTCAACCTTCACAGCTATTTTCAGTTCAGAATCTAGCATCAACTCTTCTGAATCATTTGATAATTACCTAACACCTCTCTGACTTCAATCATATCTTTAATGCAATCTTCAGTTCTCTTTCAAAGATTCTCTTTTCTCATAACAAAACAGTTTAGATTTTGATTCAGCATATACCTACCTTTCTAATTTACTCTGCCCCCAATCTCATGTCCAGACACCTGGCAGTTCTCCAAATACACAGTGTTCATTTAAGCTTCCATTCTTTCTCCAAGATGGTCTTTCAACTTCAATTTCTACCCAGGACATTCTTACCTGACCTTAAATCACAGCTCAAATAATGTATCTTCTTAGAATCATATCTAAAATGTACCTATCTAAGAAGAATTAAATATCCTCCCTCCAAATTTGCATAGTATTTTTTACATGTCTTTATAATAAGGTATATTATCTATTTAGTTTATTATAGTAACTATTTATTGACATGTTTGTTATCCCAACTAGAATGTGAGTTCTTTGAGAATAGATTGGAATGTGTCTTCTTCATCGCTATATTTAACACTTCTTTCAGTGGCTATCTACCTTCTATTAATAGACTAAGTGAATGTACCACAATGAGTATTTTAAGTTTTCTAAAATATGAAGACCAATTTAACATAATCTGGAGTTGTTCTTCTATAGCTGTTCCTCTATCATTTTATAAAAATACACATTATTTACCAATAGGTACTGAAAAATCACAACACTTTGACCCAAATTTCCATATTAATATGTTTTATGAAATACATAAGGAAAGAAAGAAGACTGATGAGCTAATGGAAAGAGATGAGCAACATATAAATGAATATTATTTGACCTTGTGATGCCTCAAATGGAATAAACTGTTGACATGGCATTAGAAGAAAGAATTTTATTCACTACCTAATCCAATTTGCAAGCCTTCTCGTTTTCCTCTCTAGGTCATGAGTAATTCAAGCATTTCTTAAAGCTCATGTATTTCAAAATAAAAAAAAAAAATTACTGTCACATTACACACACACACAAATCATGGTTTAAAATATTCTTCCTAAAACAGTTTGATTCACTATTATTCGTGCAATTAGAAAAGAAAGCAATTCTTTTAGATGAAATAAAAATAAAAGATACATGTGTGCTTGGACCAATTTTAACAAAGCAAAGACGTAGGCTAAAAAGTAAGTGTATGACTGCCAAACAACAAAATGACTGGTCAATTTTTATACACTTTAATTTTGAAATTTAAAATTTTGTTAAAAATTTAAACAAATTATTTGCTGCTGAGTAGATAAATTTTTAAAAAATTATAAAAAATTCAAAATTCTTAATTTTCATATATTTAAAATAGACCAGATTTCATTTAGAGTATTTCTTCAAATATGGAACAATTCTCCAAAAATAAAAATTAGAAGATTCAGGATCTGATCTAGGATCCCTCATTAATTTATTGTCTGAATCTTGGTCACCTAAATTTTATGGGCATCATTTTCTTTATCTAGAAAATAATGGCAGTCATATTTACCATAGAAAGATCTGGTGGGGGAAAAAAATCAATAAAATTTGGTATTGAAGTATTTCAACATGTTTGAAAAGTTTCCAAAATTAGATGTTTCTAAATAGAAATGAAACAGATATGGATATTTGCATTCTTGAATTTGTGTGTGTGTATTTCAAATTGCATTAAACTGTATTTAATTTAAGGGCTTTTTGAAGTATCATTTTATACAAATAAAACTATTTGGTGGCCAGTATTAAATGTCATTGTTAACTAAAGTCCAAATGCTCATATCTCAAGGCACTTCACATAAAATAAAAAATATGGGTCTTAGGATTCTCCTAGTCTTTTCCCATTGGAATTATACATTTCCAGCATCAGTTGATTCCAGCTTTCTTAGCAGAAATTAAAACTCAGAAGCAGACACCTGAGAACAAAAGCCTTCATTGGGATAGCTGCATAAGAAATAGTATCTTTTTGTTTACCAAAAGAAAGACATAAACCCATGAGCTATTATTTAGGAGGATATGCGTAGCTATATACCTAAGACTCCAGCTTCTTGAAATTTCCCAACTCTCTTATCTTTGAAGGTGTACATGACAACAAAAAAAATGAAGAGTACAAACATTTTAGGGCATAATTGTTGGCATCTTATTCACAATTTAGTCTAGATAAAATCTTTCTTCAAAACAGATAACTTAACAGCAAACTTGCACTGTATTGTTTATATTACAACCCCAAACCCTCAGTTACAAATTAGAAAATAAACTAACCTATTTTTAATTTTGTTCTAGAAAATGATTCATGAAATTATGGAGTCAATGTTCAAACTGATGGAAAACATTGATATCTTGATTTACCACTGCTATTTGCACTATCTGATGAAAAAAATAAATATATAAAAACACCAACCATAAGGCATGGCCTTAGCTATTTCTGATTACCAAGATTGAGTAGAAGTGAGAAACCCTCCTATATGTGAACATTCTGTTCCCGCAGACAACAGATCTCTTCTCTGATGAGCTTTATCATAAATGAATAAGTAAATTAAAAAAATATAATTGCTGTTATTGTTGGGGTATTCTCCTTACCATACCTTATAATTCCTGAATTGAGCCTGGAAATAGAAGACTAGGTATAATCTACAGGATAAGAAAGTATGTTCTTTTTAACGTTGCTGATAAAAGTTAGATTTCAAAGTAAATGTGTGTGGGGGTGTGTATATATCTATATGTGTGTGGGGGTGTGTATATAAATAATTACTTATCTATAAATTGGTAACAGAAATAGGGATAATATTGAATGTATACCTTGTCATGCTACACATAAACTTTCATTTTAACAGAGCCAACTTTAAAGTCATGCTACATATAAACTTTTCATTTTAACATAGCCAATTTTAAAGTCATGCTACACATAAACTTTTCATTTTAACATAGCCAACTTTAAAACTTGATTATGTCTCTCATTAATAATTCAAATCTTAAGTATGAACAGCATCATTGACGCTTTGCTTTCTTATAATAATATATCAGCCACCTTGATATCATATAAACAAATTTTCTACAACTCTCTGGCTTGATACTATCTTGACCTGACGTCTTAGAAGGCCAAGTAAAATTATGCAGTGTGTTGATTTTTTGATTCTTTAGGCGTTAGCATCTATGAGAACACATCAAAACTTACTTGAAATAAATAAAAGTAAATGTGCATATGAGGTTCATTATGTTCACTTACATGCCACTTCCAGAGATGCATTTCGACTCACTGCTTCGCCAAGATAGTTCCTTGCAACACAAACGTAGCTTCCTTCATCAGGTTTACTTCTGCGCCCGTGCACAATGCGCAAGAAGAATAAGGATCCGCTGGGCAGAAGCATCCTGTGGGACCGGGGATCGTCCTTGTCAGTCTCCACCCGCTCCCCATCTTTGTACCACTCAATGGTGGGTGTTGGCCGGCCCTCCGCCTTACAGTTCAGAGTCGTGGGCTCTCCCTTAGAGACGATGACATCGGAAGGGTGCTCCGCAATCCGCGGGGGAAAGTCTTCCTGGCGAAGACGCGATCCTACAAAACATGACAGAATAAAGACAAGCTTTAACATTTCCTCATCAAAACCTTCAGTTTCACTTAGCTTCCTGATGGTGAAATTAAAGCCTTCGATTATTCCACTGAATATGATTTTGCTTATGTTTCGTTTCTTGTATCTCATAAGTCATCCCAACTGCTTTGTAGAATGGGGCAATATATCAATACATTAATATGTTAACTCTAAGGAGTTAGGTTTAACGTGTTCCATGAATCAAGACAAGCAAAAGTAAAACAGAACAAGAGATTTTCTTCTGGGGTCAGCATGGGGATTAAGATGAGTAAAACTAATTTCCTGTCCTCAGATTGCTTACTATATACTGGGGAAGAAGCCAGGTCGACAAGCACCTAGAAGACACACATAGATATCATTTAGTGTGCTGCCAATGTGGTATCAGACTAACACAAAAAGAGACCTGCAAATTATGTACAAAGATTATCTCCATTTAACAGATGAGTCAAAAGCTTAGGAAATGATGTCAGTTGCCCAGGAATGTAGATAAAGCAGGCAGTAGAGGCAGGATTTAGAACTCAAGTGTATTTGACTGAAGAGCTCAAGTATAAATCACTACGTTAAAATGGAATGTGGCTGCATAGAGGTATATAAGAAATGTACCATAGGCAGAAAGAAAAAATTCAAAAGTTAACTCTAAATCAAGCATAATAAGAGATCTCTTCCCCACCAAAAAAATTACATTTAGGTTGAGCTGTAAAGAATGAAAATATGGCAACTAAAAGGGAAAAGCATCATGCAAAGGACACCATCAGCAAAAAGAGAAAGAAATGAGAGTTATGTGCATGCTACATTTCACAATCAGGAAGGAAGGTGACATGGCAGGAAAAGGTGTAAGGCAGTCTTATAGCCTGAGACAATGGGCTTTATACCATGCTCAGGATTATGACTATTATTTCACTTGGCTCACAGATTTTAAGGAGGCAGTGACATGACTATGTGTATAATCGAAACATACTTTTAGTCTGCATTATCAATGAGGGATAGCAATGGAGACATGAAGACAGTTGTAATTTACTTCAATAGTCCAAGAGAAAAATGAATCTGAGATTGAGAAATGATGGCTTAGGTAGAAAAGAAGAAGGGAAAATACACCGTATCACAAAATAAATGCTTGACAGAATTTGGTATATCCCTATACAAAGTAAAAAGAAAGAGAGATTGTACCAGTGACTTCCCTGTGAATGCAATAAAAGTGGTGCCATACAGGGCATAAGAAATAGGAAGAGAAGGACCTGCTGATATTTTACAATCAAATGTTGGCATAATGTGTTATTTTGAATATTTTGCATTTATATGGTATCCATTACTATTATTCGTGATAATGTTCTACCAGCTGCTGCAAGTAAATCAAAAGGAGATCACCATAGAGGAATCTCAGAGGAATCACCATATATGGGGACATAATGGTTATATAGATAAGTGCTTCTTAAAAGTTTGCTCTTATAACTTTCTAACCAGTCACCTAATATGAGCACATTTCTCTTCAATAGATAGCAGTAACATTCGCTTCTCAATGTTACCTCAGTTCACTCTCAATATTAATTGAAAATACACATCTTAATGTTTTAATTTAGTCTAATATAAACTTTTTTTTCTGAAGTGGATTAATTTTTAAAGGTTGCTACTATTTTTTAATCACATCAGTCCAAAAAGGAATGTATACATTACAAGTGTTAGATACCCAAAGCAAAAGAGTAATTTATGGTTCACAGGTCAGAAATTTAAAAAGAACTAAAGAGAACCAAAGCATCTAGAGAGGTAATTACAGTACACATCGCAATAATAAAGGTCATAGATCATGAGTACTGGGTCTCAAAGCAACGAGAAATTTACAGAATATAAAAGTAATGACGATTCTTAAAATTCATTATTAAGAAAGTTCCCAAAGTATTTAAATAGCACTGGCTAAATATGAGTAGCTTGCAAATCAGGAACATATTCTCAGTGTAAAGTTCTGGATACACAGCCATAGACTCTGAACCTAAAATACATCAAGAGTTTTATGCCACTTTTCATATAACAGGCATATAGTAGGCTAGAATCATCTGTTTAGATAGCCTCTTTGTTCCCCCTTAGTCTCCCTGTGCACAGTGACCTACATTCTCCCTACTGCAAAAACTGTTCTACTATTAAAAGTAATCGAGTAAATCATCCATGCTACTAGGGTGCTATTTACTATGTCAACTTCTTTCTAACTTCTTAGGCAGTAGGCCTGGAGAAGGGCTGAATAAGAAGGGCTGAATAAAATACACTGATATTTATTAAATAAAATATAAAATAATTGATTTATAAAGAAAAAGGGATAAAATATCTAAGCAATTTAGCAAGAAGATTTTAAATCCAGCATGTCCAATGACCACACAAATAATTTTACTCATTTATCATTACAATATATGTGAACCATGTTACATAAAGATTATAATAAGGTCATATCAGGATACTCTTTTAGTAATTTTACTCCCACTTTTATAAAAACATCAAAGAACATCTACAACCTAAATGTTTACATTAAAGCTATAAAATGATTACAAAAAAATTATAGAGGAAAGGTTTTATGATGTTGAGTTAGGTGATACCTTCTGGAATGTGATACCAAAACACAAGCAACAGAAGAAAAAATAGATAAACTGGATATTATATAATGTTTACATATTTGTGCTTGAAAGAATACTACGCACTGAATCAGAAAAAAAAAATCTGCAAATCATATACCGGATAATGGATTTATATCCAGAATATCCAAAGAACTCACAACTCAATAAAAGTATAATCAAATTTTTTAATGGGCAAAGATTGGAATAAGAAGGTGGACAAATTTGACAAAGAAGTTAGACAAGTAGACAGTATTCACATAAGGAGATACACCACATCATTAGTTATTAGAGAAATACAAACCAAAACTATAATGAAATACCCTTCATACTCACTAGGACGTATATAATAAAAACAATGTAAAATAACAAGTATTGTCAAGGGTGTGAAAAAACTGAAAGCCTCATATCATTGTTGGTGTGAATTTAAATCGTACAGTCACTTTGGAAAAGAATCTAGAAGGTCCTCAAAATGTCAAACATGTAGTTACCACATGACCCAGTGATTTCACTCCTAGATATTTATCACCCCAAAATAAAATCATACATCCACACAAAATTTACTTATGAATATTCATAGCAGCATTATTCGCAATAGCCAGGAAGGTAGAAACAACTCAAATGTCTACCAACTGAACTGATAAAAAAGTGAATCAACAAGATAAATTTCCATGATGAATGGATAAATCAAATGTGCTATATCCATACAATGAAATATTATTCAGCCTTAAAAATGAAGTATGAATAATGCTTGCTACAACATAAATGAACATGGAAAATATAAGTGAAGGAAGCTAGTTGCAATGGATCACATATTGTACAATTCCATTTATGTGAAACGTCCAGAGTAGGAAAATCCATGGACATAAAATGTAGATTAATACTTGCCTAGGGCTGAGCTATGGAAGTGGGGAATGGAGGGGGTCTGGGAAAGTGCTGCCAATAGGGATGGGGTTTCTTTAAGGGTGATGAAAATATTCTGAAATTAATTATGGTGATGGTTGCATTACTCTTTGAATGTAATAAAGATTATTATATTGTATACTTTGGGTAAGTTTTGTGGTATATGAATTGTATCTCAAGAAAATTTTTGAAAAATTGATAGATAAAAGAACACCATGAACAAGTTTAATAAAAGGTGTATAACAATTTGTGTTTGCTCCTAACCATAGTTAACATGATTTTCTTCATTTATAATTTTAGGCTCTAATGAAATCATCAGGCTTGCAATAGATCATTAGGACATAAACTTTAAAGGTCTCACCAGCCAGATAGATAGATAGAATATAGAGACAGGGAGAAAGACAGATTAGAAAGATAGATATACAGAAATACTGCTAAAACCTAAGTTTTAGGGTGATATTAAAAAAATGGGTTATTCTCCATAATTCTGAGCTTTCTTAAATTCAGACATTACATAACAATAGCAGTGATTTTAAGATGGATCCAATGCGTTAGCCTTACATAAGTCTTTGGATTACTTAAAATTGTGTGTGAAAATAAGTATTATTGTGTAAAGGGAAGATAGTAGTGGTGGGGGGCAGTATAGCTTTCATCATATTCCCAAAGAGGTTGGGCCTTTAAGATTGTCAAGGAGCACTAAATTACTGAGTATTCTTTGTTATTGGATAAAACAACTCCATTATTTGGTCAAAAAATAAAGCTGAGTTGTCAGCAAAACTCACTGGGGATTCAGAACAGAACACTAAAGGGGAGTGGGGGTTGTTCATCACATGAAGTGCCATGAAACAGCTCAACCTCAACAGTTTTGTTATCTAAAGTGTGAGCTGCTCAACTAGCAACAGAAGCATCATCCAAAGGCATATTAGAAATAGAGGATCTTGGGCCCAAACCCACATAACCGAAATCTGAATCTTCAATTTAATAAGATTCCCCACTCTTCATCAGATATTTCTATGCACAATATCATTTGATAAGCACTGCTCAAACCAGTTGTTTTGCTTTTCTTTTTCTTGAGATGGAGTATTGCTCTGTTGCCCAGGCTGGAATGCAATCGTACCAAATCTGCTCACCGCAACCTCTGCCTCTTGGGTTCAAGAGATTCTCCTGCCTCAGCCTTCCAAGTAGCGAGGACTACAAGCATGCACCACCACGCCCAGCTAATTTTGTATTTTTAGTAGAGACAGGGTTTCTCCATGTTGGTCAGGCTGGTCTCAAACTCCCGACCTCAGGTGATCCAGCCGCCTGGGCCTCCCAAAGTGCTAGGATTACAGGCATGAGCCACCTGGCTTGGCCTCAAACCAGTTTTTTTATGGCTCTGAGCTAATCATGTTTTTAAAAGAAAAGGAAGAGGAGGAGAGGGAAGAGAAGGAGGAGGAGGAGGTAACAAAGAAAACTTATATAGCCTGTGAAGCTTGAAATATTTACTAAGGTTTGCTCACTCTGCTCAAGAGTACCTGATTATCATTTTCCATTATAAAGTTCATTTTTAATTTAAATTTATTTTATAAATAAATAAATTTATAAATATCTCCTCTACATATTTCAAATGAAAATTATTTTGATAGCAATGTTAATATTGCCCATATAATGAAAAATTTTTCAAGACTCCTATTTGAACAGATAGGCTAAGCAGTGTATGAAAATAACTCTCTACACTTCTAATTTCACTTGTGGCTGATATCATGTCTGGCATCTTTTTATATCTCAAGTATTAATGGGGCCATCAGTCAAGTTTTAATTAAAATAATTTCTTCAATTCTCTCTTTTTCCCTGTGTAAATGTGTGTATACATATATGTATGTGTGTGTGTGTGTGTGTGTGTGTGTGTGTGTGTGTATTTCCTCTCTCTTTTATAATAATAAAAGAAAGATAATGAAAATTGTTCAGAGGGTCCTAAAGATGAACATTCAAATGTTTATTTGTACTGTCCAAGAAAGTAAGCTGTGAAATCTTCATGTAAATTGTCCATAATTGAACAGATTGGAGAAGCACAATTAGAATTCATGACCTTTAGTCCAAAATGTGCCAGGCTTCTTTAGAAATGAATGGAGAACCAAGTAAATAATGCAAATGGCATCTAGGCTAATTCCAAGCCCTCTTCTAAAGATGATTTCAATAAAATATATCACAGGAATGTTGCTAGTCATAATTTAAGCAGAAAACATTTTCCTTGATTTTCAAAGCCTGATTCTCAAACTACCTTTATCAGAATCATCTGGGATTTTTTATTCTTCTAATGCTTCATGAATTTGCATATCATCCTGGCCCAAGGACCATGCTAATCTTCTCTGTACTGCTCCAGTTTTAGTATATGTGCTGCCAAAGTGAGCACTAAGATATTTCTTTAAAAGTCAGATTTTTTTTTTTTTTTTTTGAGACAGAGACTCGCTCTGTTGCCCAGGCTGGAGTGCAGTGGCACAATCGTGGCTCACTGCAACCTCTGCCTCTCAGATTGAAGCAATTCTCATGCCTCAGCCTCCTGTATAGCTGGGACTATAGGCATGTACCATCACATCTGGCTAATTTTTTGTACCATTAGTAGAGATGGGTTTTCATCATATTGGCTAGGCTGGTCTCGAACTCCTAGCTCAAGCGATCCTCCTGTCTTGACCTCCTGAAGTGCTAGGATTACAGGTATGAGCCACATTACCTGGCCAACAAATTTTTAGTCTCCATAGTGAACAAGACATATCAGAAATTACCAGTGAAAGGTTCCATGAAGCTACATTTTTTCCATGCTTACCAGAAGATCATACAGTTAGACCTGGCTAGATGTAGCATTCCACAGCATTGTCAAGTTAGTCAGCCAGATGCAGATGCATCTTTGAATCATGTTGTAAGCATCTTAATTTACATAATGGATTATTTCTGCTTCTCAGAGACTCTCAAACAATGACTTTGTAATGATTTTTGGTAAAATATTTGGTATTTTAAAAAGTTGAGTGGTTTATTAGCACTTCAAACTTTTCGAAGGCAAAGTATAAATTATAATTCATGAATATAGTTAATTTTAGTTTTATTTAGTCAGTAACCACTCATTTGCAGTGAGTGCCAGAGAACATTTGTTTTTAGGAAGAGATTTCAATCACACAGTATAATAAAGAAGTAAAATGTACCGAGATGAATACTTGTTGATTTCATGTGTTACAAAGTAAAATGCTGCTGCCTCCTTGTTGAGTTGAATACAGTATTTCCTTGAACTGAGTTTTATTTTTTATTTACAAATTGTTTAGCCCTATCAACTATTAGTCCCTCTAAAAGTCAAGCAATGTATTTCAAACTGTTCTAAATTTTTCTGAGGGCAAAAAAATTCTTGGCAAATTAGGGACAGGATGTGAAACATTACTTCCTCCAGCAAAATTTCTATGTAGTGTTCATTTTTCTCTCTTAAAAATGTATGTAATAGTATGTTCTAGCCACAACTATGTCGATTTTAAAAAATATTTCCCCAAAAATTATATAAACAAAATTAGGAAGATTTTCCAGAATTACTTCAATTCTGAATATGATCAGAGACACCTACTGATTTGAGATATACAATAGCACCATATGAAAAGGTGAAGGTTGCTTGACACGTCACAATAGGAAGGAGGTGGTGTGGTACAAATAAAGAACATAGGGTATTAATCAGCTAATATTCATGCCTCATTTGTACCAGGTAGATCAGAACATCAATGTCTATAAAGAGTGATTTCGAAGATTAAAAGAAATCATATATATGGACTACCAGGATGAGCAGTAGGCATTTAGCAAAATATTTTTTCCCCTCCTAGAAACTATGACAAATATTCTTTCTGAAATTTAGCCCATAAAACTCTACAACCCAATTGACAATAGTTTCTCTTTGGTAAGGATCATTCTTACATTAATGTTTTACTGCTTAATACATTTTAGTTAGACCAGGCTGATAGCTTTAAACTAGATTTCCAAAGAATTCGAGTTGTTACTATTTATTGTTAGACAAAATAAATCTAATTCAAAATTTACTTCACTGAGATAAACGTATCTCAGTGCCACTGCAAATGTTATCTACATTGATTAGTGAGCTAAGCTAATTTGCAGTGAAATGGAATTAATGAATCACTCCATCAATCCATCACGTCTGTCCATAAAAACTTTTCCATCCTTGAACTCTGAATGATGATTAAATTCCAGCTTACTTTGCTTATGAGGGAGGAGGGATGAGAAAAGGGTTATGATATAACTTTCTGGGTTTTTTTAAAGAGGTCCAATGATGTGATAGGATATGGTGAGAGGGTCAATATTTGGAAAACTCGAAGGCCATTTTATCCATTTGAACTTTACTAAAACTCTCAGGAGATTTCCTAATTTGCCATTGGCCTAAATAAATTTATAAGATTATTATCCTTCTGGAAGCACAGCAGTGCCATGTTAATAAAAATAAGTGTACGTTTGAAACAAAATCAAAATTGAGACCTAGAAATACTACTTACTTTTTAGAAAATTTCAAACTAACTTTTCAGTGTCCTAAAACTAAAGGGCTCATAGTGTGGAAGGGAATTGGTTTTGACAAACCTCTTGATAAGGATAAAAGAGGTTTGTCAAACTCAACAGGCAGCCTTGATTTTGAAAGTTTCCAGTTGTCGAGAATTTGTCAAGAATTTCTTCTGCCCTCAGAAAAATTTAGAAGTTTGAAATACATTGCTTGATTTGTAGAGGGACTAACAGTTAATAGGGCTATCCAGTTTGTGAAAGAAAACTGAAACTTGCTTCAAGGAAATACTGTAACTCAACAAGGAGGCAGAAGCATTTTACTTTGTAACACATGAAATTAAATCAACAAGTATTCATGTAGGTGCAAAATAGCACCCTGCAACATTCCTATGACATCACTTTCCAGGTCTAGAAAACAGAAGATTGGCTATCAGTGGTCCTTTTACAAACCCTTATTTTACAGATGAGAAGAAAAAAGAGAGTACTAAAGAACTGAAGTTTCTTTCCCAAAACTGAGACTAGAAGGATATAGTCGTCTTAGCTGTAGGTCCAAGCTCTGTTTTCAGGAAAACCTTTTCTTTATCACCTCTTCTTCTTACCCCAATTTTGGAAGTCTAAAATATTATTAGAAAATCCCAAACACTAGTTTTCAGTTGTTGTTGGTTTTTTTGTTTGGCTTTTTAACTAGACCAAACATGGTTAGTTATATCACCTTAAGCAATTATCTAAATTGTTGTTCTTTTTTTGCACTATTTATTAATCCCAAAATTAAGGCAAGCGGAAGAGTAAATTGCTATAATTTCATTGTTCTGTAGTACGATCACACCATTTACGGCTGTCATATTAATGATGTCTTAATAGATATATCAAAAAGAGAGGATAATAAGTAGCAATTTAAATTTATAAACACACTGTACATTTTCTAAAAAATACACACACTTTAGATTACTGCTCATACTTTTGATAAATGTATAGATTACAAAGATTAGCCTTTGTAGGTCTTGTATCTGCTATCAAAAGCAATGAGTATCACATGCATTCTTAGAAAACCCTCCAAAAGTTAACAATGATTTAAAAGAGTGAAAATATAGCTTATGTAACACTTGAAATTTATTCCTAAATTTCCATAAAATGTATCCATATTGTCAGTATATGCATGATCTACAAATCATTTTAACCGAAGACGAACTGGCTATATTAGATAGTTATCTTAAAAATAAATATGTCCACACACACAGGCCTGTTGGGGGGAGTGGGGGAGTGATAGCATCAGAATAAATAGCTAATGCATAAGGGGCTTAATACCTAGGTGACGGATTGACAGGTGCAGCAAATCACCATGGCACATATTCACCTGTGTAACAAACCTGCACATCTTGCATATGTATCGCAGAGCTTAAAATAAAATGAAAAAAAAAATTGAAAAAATATGTCATTCATTATATAAAATAAAACCTTCAGCATTCAGTGAAGATCTTCAAAATTTCCTTCCTTATTTGGGATGAATGGGTTGCTCTTTCAGGTGAAGATAACTAATAAAGATTCATAAAACTTTCAATCTGAATTTCACAACTGTATTTCAGGTCTTTACCTATCTATAATTAACAGAAATTGCTAAAAGTATAAAAATTAGAACACTTTTTCCCCTGTGTTTTTCCTCCTCTGCCACATGTTATTCAGTGCCTTTATCAGGTAAGTCTTAATCACTTTTTCAAATGCTATTCAGTTTTCTGGCTCCCCACATCAAAACTGAGCCGCTGACTTTCTGAGCAAGTGGGTACCAGTGGCAGATAGGGTATCAGCACCCACGGGGAGTGCAGGATTGTTTGTGTAAGTTAGAATCAGAAGCTGAAGGCAATCAGACCAAAGGTGGATAAAAAAGAATATATATATTCTTATTTGTGTAAATATATATGTATGTGTATATGTGTGTGTGTGTGTGTGTGTGTATACACAAGTATATATAATATTAAAGGGGAATTTTGAAACCCCTAATCTGAAGGTTTCAAGAAAACTGTTAGGAGGGTTTTCCTCCTGAGAAATAACAAATTACTCTCCTACTTTAGAAATTCATTTCCAACAATTCAGTGAGGAGCCGATGTATTAACCTGTATATTCATCCAATACTATTTCAAATCGATTTGCTACATCTTACATGGTTGAAGGTATTTTTTAAAGTGCGATTTACTGCCCAATTGGAGGTTTTCATGGCTTATGCAGATTACCTTACAATGACAAAATCAATCCCTATTCCAGGAAGATAGCTTGGAAATTTAACTTCTTATTATCATATTTATAATATTTTGATGTGATTTTAAATTGCATTTGGCTTTGCAAAAGGTGATGCAATGAAACAATCTCCAAACTCATTAAATTGTCTAATAATGTTTAATTTTCTAAAAACTTTTGGCATTTATTTAATGAAGACTATGAATTGGTCTCCAGAAAAGGGGATTCTACTTAAATAAACTCTGAATGGAGTGATATCATTTTCGCCTTCTATTATATTTTCTTCTATTCTATTTCTATATTGTGAAAATTCTGTAGCAGCAGCATTAATCTCAGTAACTATAGATGTGAAAGGACCCAGTGTCAATGTGTAAAGGACACCATTCCCACCAGCAATGACATTTTACAGATGTGTGTGCTAAGCTTTGTTAAATAGTTAGTTAATAAATTTGCCTAGAACTCTTGATAAATTTTCCTGCACTCCAAAATATTTCATAATAAAGTTAAATTGAAACTCAATGATCCTACTTAAAATTTCAGACAAACTTACTTTACTATATAAGTACATAAAAGACTTTTAAAAGACAGAATGGAAAATGTGATTACAATCCATATAGTTTCTTAAAGGAATAACAGCTAAATCACGACCAAAAAAATTATAGCTGTCATGAGCCAAATGTGTTATTTGTATCATGTCCAAGGGATGGACACAATAACTAATTTTAGGCTTGTTCATTTCTAATCAACATTCATCTACTACAGAATTTGGCCTAAGATGCAATTCTCATCACATTACTCCATTATTTTTAAAAACATGATTTATAAACCATGGATGTGTGTATGTAGAATGGAGGTAAGGACTGATACTGCAGATACTGGATCCAAAATTTTGTGCAGATATGTGCATATTCCTTTTTAAGAAATGATAAAGTATATTTTTGGTAGTTGATATAAATTATCTGTCAGTTGGAGGACTGATTTGAAATACCTCTTATTCAAATGCTGAATAGAAGTGTGAACTGAGACAAATTTCTTACCTTCTCTGCACCTCATTTCCCTATCTATAAAACATAGCAGTATCAGTCGAACAACATTGCTGGAAAGATTGAATAAGATTTTGTCGTGTGCTGAGTACACAGCAAGCACTCAATAAATGTTCCCTAGTAGTATAAGCATTATTATAATGTATAACTCTTTTATTGGTATAACCTCTGTCTCTATATGCAAAGGAATCTGTAACCCCTTAAAAACAATGAACCACAATCTATAAGATAGGGTTTTTTAAGGCAAATACTGATGCCTAATAACTCTGTGTCTCACTAAACTATTTTACGGAGATCATTTATAGCAACACTGTTGATTTTTCATTATAAAAATCTTGAAACAACTCCATGATTAATGCATAGGAAGCATCTATTTATTTTTGTTGGTTGCTTTTCCATTTTAAGTTTAGAGAGAATGAAGGGATATTAAATAAAGTTTATTGAGGACACAATAACATTACTTAAGTTATTATCAGAATATTATGGGAATATTATCAGAATATTATCTGAAACTGACTTTACCAGTGGTTTCAAGAGGTGGTCAAAACAAAATCACTCTCGCCCTTTTAAAGCAATATACTTTTCCTAGAAATTTCTAAATGACACCTTTATGAAATCGTGTCTCTTTAAAATAAAAGGCCTAAGTCAAAAATGAGTATAGTGGTACCAAAGATGAAAATAAAGATTTCCTCTTGGATGGTGGAAATGACCGTATTAGAGTTGGTTTATTTAATATTGTACAATGGCTTTTAGAATTCTTTCCTGAAGTTTGTATCTTGGGAACAAAGGAGGCTTATAAAGATATCTAAATACAACTCAGACTTACGGCTTTGTCTTTGTATCATATTTAGAATCAAGGGGTTTTCACAGTTGGGCAAACTGAACAGGAGTGACAGCATCATGTTTCTTCAGAGGATTGGAGGATATACACCTAAATTAACTGTCACTTCATGCAGGAGTGTTATTAAAGTGTTTACTCCATCAAAAACACCTTAGGTAAGAAAATAGCTTGAAAAAGGGGCGATGTTTTATCAGTTGCTTAAATTTGTAATAAGCTATCTTTATAAAATTATAGAAGTCTATAGAAAATTTGAGTTTGTATTTTGCCATCATTTTATGTACTGCATTAAAATAATAAATCCATACAAATTTATGTCTTTAATAAAAATATTTTTATAAATGTTTTTATTTGGCAAATCATAATTTTGATGTGACAACTATAATAAGGGCATGCAAAGTTAGTTACATTTAGATTTGCAAATGTATGTTATTTTAGTAGATAAATACAATTTAATGATCAAGATACTTTTCACTTGGGGATCTACTTTCTCTTCAATTTTGTCTATTTATGATATCTATTGATGCCTTTTAAATGCAAGTGATTTAGTAAAACTTGAGGTTTCCTTTCAGGAGATGTCTTCTGTTTCAGAGCAAAATGACCAGTAGATAACATCACTGCTGCAACACAAATACTCTGTGTAGTTCTCAGTTAAAAGATTCTGTGCGCACTGAGAAAAAAGAGCTTATTTTTCTGCTGAATGGAGAAAAGCAGCAAATGTGAGTGCTATAAACATTTTTAAATGATCTTTTTCTGCTTGAATTATGTTTCACTAAAATATATGAGTCTCAATTCCTTGAGTCTCTCAAAAAACATCTGCAGCTTCTAGAAAAGTTACGGAATAATGTTGTTTTCCACTCCCCCCATTTACTTTGAAGCCTTATCAGAGGAGGGATCTAAGGAAACTGATCATCCCCAGGTTTCCCCAGGTTATTACCATGTGGACATGGAATTAACCTCCATCCAGCCACTCTCAAAATGCAAGGCTTTCTTGTCACAAAGCACAAGAGTGGAACACAGAATTATTCTGGATTATGCTAAAAGGAAAGAAAAACGCTGACAGGCAGAGGTATAAAAATGTAAAGTGATAAGGTTGGTGAAAGATAAGAATAACAATAGCTTCAAATAGGCTGGTATTTTTTAAAATGTACAAAGTTGCCTTTACCATCAAATGTTCAATATATCAAACTCTGATAAGTTGAATTTTATAAACAACCAGCAACTGCAATTCTGGAAGAAAATGAAAAGTATACAAATTTTAAAAGAGTATAATGATATTTGCCTAATATTCCATATAAATTTTCCTGCTTTCAGTGGAGGCAATAATAACTGAATTTTAGTTTTGTTAGTGATGCACTCGCTGCTGTTGAAACTTTTTTTTAAAAAAGAGAAGATTGTTACTGGTTATTTTTGTTATGAATTTCCATTATACATAGCAGGAAAAAAATAATATTTGAGTTTTATGTAAACTATTGAACTAGAAGTTTGAATTTTCTAATCATTTCTTACTCAATAGTTAGCAGCTCCCAAGGTGTGTGTGCCTTAGATATCTACTCTTCTCTTAAATGCAGATAATTCGCTCATTCCACAGAGAACTCATTCCCTCTCACTGTTTTAGGTATTATCTCTACGACAACAATATCCAAATGTGAATTTAGTATCTCCAGCTAAGGAAAGCTCTAGGCTTTGTTCAGGTGCCTACCTAAATCCTCAGTCATCACTTCAAGGTCCATATATCTCAGAATGAAACCCTCACCTCACTCCCTTTCCTATATTTCATCATGCCTTCTTTCTGACATCAACTCCATCTTTCTTCAGGTCCCTAATGCTCAAAAATCCCTGTTGTGGGGTTTAACTCTTCCATTTCTATCATAACCACTTAGGCATACATTTCTGTGGATTCTTCCTTCTTTATCCAGGTTTGTATCTGGAAATGACTGCCTCTCAGTTCCATAGTCACCATCTCTCTTTCTCTCTGTCTCTCGACACAAATTCACACTATCATTATTCTAAAAGCCTCATCATTTCTCTCTTCCAAATATGTCCTTTCCTTTTCCTTGTCACTTCATTCCTAGAAAAAATGCATAAGGATTTTGGGATAGTTAGAGATTGCTTTTCTTTAAACAAAGTAGGTTGGCTAGGCAAATCTCAAACCCTTATGGGGTGTGCTAAATGTTTATACTCCCCTTTCCAGTAGAAACCTACTTATTCATCCAACTGAGTTATAAATTGGACTTCCCTAACTCCATCTCATGCATCCAGGATTATACAAGTTGCCTCATGAGTCTTATGATGAAGTATAAAACTGAACTTCCATGCTGGACAGAATTTACTCAGCTGCCATGAGGTCTTTGTGACACTGATTTACGGTCAAAGGTGCCAGAACATCACTTACTGTATTAGAACTTGGCTGGGTTTCTCATTTTTTGAGTTCACTGAAAATATGAAAAATTACTCTGACTGCAGGAGGAAAAATGAGATGCAGAAATCTCTATTTCATCGAGGTAGCTTGTGCCTGACATATTTATCTAAACTCCCCATACTGAAATCAGGTCCATGGGCCATCGTCTTCTGATACGAATCCTGAAATGATGATGGGGGCACTGATATAATCTGGCTGATTTTTTTTTTGTCCATTTGGTGTGAGTACATTGAAACACTGTATAACATTTTAAAAGAATCACATATTAAATAGGGGCCTTAATTTAATCTCTGGACATTCCTTGTGAGATTAGCCAAAAAAAGAAATGTGTTAAGTGTAGTAGCATGAATACACATTTGTCACAAGTACACTTGTACGTACTAGAGTGTACATACAATACACTATATGTGTTGGATACTTAATATTACTATGTAGCATTTGAATCAAATGCACCAAAACACTGAAAGTATGTGTGTGTATATATATATATATACCTATTAATTCATATATCTGTTGATATATTTCACAGATATGTCAAGAGTCTAAAGTCCATCAATAATCAGGAAATGAGGAGGTTATATCTCTGTTATTAGTTTACAACCAACTGATTTCTTTAATTATCCTCACAGAGGCTAAGAAAGGTATTAAATACCCAATGATCAGTCACAGAAACACAGGCAGGAATAAGAGCACAATTCATGGCTTTGCCAGGCTCAGTAAACACCACCTTGATGTACTGATGGTTTTTAATGAAGACAACCACCACCAATTAGACAACTGACAATTAGGCTGAAAACCAAAGTGTCAAAACAGGAACAAGGAGTGATCTCTGAATACTAAATTATTTTTAGGTGGCATTTAATCACTATCACAATAGCAATAAACAAATTTTAGTAATTTTTCTTTACTATAAGAAGTAATTCTGCTTTATACTTAATACTTTGCAGGCTTATCTGTTAGGATTTTTCTCTCTCCTTTTCTAAATTTTATTGGAATATAGCTTAAAACATATAGCTTAAAACAGGCTCCTATTATGACCAATTAGTTATAGCAATTAGTATACAATTAGAAATATGAGCTATGCATTGTCTTTAAACACAGGGCCTAAGCAGAGAGTATACATAGAATCTGGATTCATACAGACCTCAGTTTCAGTCCTGGTTCCTGGAGGGCAGGTTATTTCTATTTCTGAAGTGAAGATATGAGGATTGTTAAAGCATCAGATTATTTGTCAATATTAAGAGTGATTACAAAAACCACCTCAGTATTGGAGTTTGGGGAGGATGCAGGAGAATTCCAGGTCAGCCTGGATAAGGAACAGCCAACCATATGTATCTCTATCTCTATCTCCATTTATACCCATATAGTATTCCTACATAAAGCACATTGCTGGAAGATCTCATTGGTCATAGAATTTTCTCCAATAAACTAAGAATGTTACAATACTTAACACATTTTTGCACAAGCCACTGCCTCCCTTCAACATAACAAAATAGAAATTCTTCCTGCTCGCACACTGGCAGGCAGCCCACGTTTGCCTGTACCACGATTATTTCTGAATGACTTGGCACCACCTTTAATGATAGCTTCTTGCATCACAGGATTTGATGTTCCATTTTTGCCCAGCTCATCACGTTAGTCTCTAGAAGTTGTATTTGCCTGATTGTTATTAATACACAGAGGCATTTCTTCATGGCTATCCTTAGAGTGCATACTCTTAAGCTACCTTAGAGGTGAGATCACCTTTGGGTTTCTACTGGCTGAGTTCCTTTGGATGGGATCCAAGACAGAACTGCCTTCTACTGAATTTAACTGCTGTGGCCAATGGTGTAATAATGAAACTCTTGTGTCAATGCCCCTTGGATTGTAAAGAATCAAGTTCCCAATATAAGTATAAGCATTTACGATGATGTGTTTTTCATTTTGTTTCATTTAACTTTTTTAACAATCAGAGCCAAACACCATATATCAAAATATATGATAGTGTCAGTAACCTGTAATTTTCCATAATCTAATAAACTAGTCCATAGATATCAAACACACAACACACATGCACATGAGTATAAACACACATAATCATAGAATCAAAATTTTTCTCATTTTTCCCCTCGAGGAGGAAAAATACCACTCAAAATTAATGTCAAATTCTTGAGCCATTATACAAAACACGCAACTCTGATGAAAACCTTATGAAAACCGTAAGGTAAAATAGACATAATTATATAGTCATAGTAATAAATCCATATCTTTTTAGTGGAATAATGCTTAAGCATTAACATAAGGCTCCAAATAACTATGTATTTACGAAGAGAAATACATGAGCAAACGTTTTCAAGCTTTCTGCACTCATGCCAAAGGCAGTTGTATGCATTAGTAAAAGGACACATGTCTACCCTTACAGTCAACTGTAGCTAGCTCAGCTAAAGAGAGTTTTCAGATTCTTGGCAGAATAACAAATTCTCGAGCAGAGAGGGGATAGGGGTGAGATTTTTTCTCCTGTAAGTAACTTAATGAATGAAGTACTAATTAACATGATGGCATTGATAAATGGAGAGAGAGATTAGGGATGTACTCGATATTCAGACCTTCGCAGATGGACTGTCAAAGCCACATTAATTCCTATCTCATTGGAGCATCTGCTTCTCCCATAATCCACTGGCCCTTGGTACGAACAACACAAACTGTTGTGACTCAATTCGATTTATATCAATCTAATTTCTTTTAATCCAATTTGTATTCCAATCTACTACCTTCTAATCACTTAAATCTTCAGCCTCCATCTGGTAAATTTTCCCTCAAAATTAACCAAGCAGATGCCTCTGCGATTGTCTTCCACAGTCAAGCTAATCAGACCCTCGCAGTGGCCTATAGAACCCACTGAATAGGTACGTGACTTACGGTGTTGTCCTTCCAGTTACAAACACAGCGAGGTGGGAAGACCGTTTTATCTACCATTAATTGGTTCATTTGCATAACACTACTTGGGAAAAAAACATGGGACACAAAAGCCAAGAGAAGAAAATTACAGGAAGAAAGCAAAATGTACTCATTTGTCAAGTGAGCTTTACAATTCAATCTATCTTTTGTTTGAGTTAACAAACATGGAGTGAGAATATTATTTCATACTGTATGGTGTACTCTATAGAATTAAAAGAGTTTGTCTAATAACCACAAAGTCATATTGAGACCCAACTTTGGTTCACCAATATGTGATTAAAATTAGCTTCTGAATTTCAGAACTATGTGCTAATTTATTCACTTGAGCATATGTGATATAAACAACACAGCCCCTGCCTAGCACTGACATTCACTTTCATAGAAGTTCCACTGTGATCCACAATTAAGGTCACAGATTCAACATTCCCCTATAAGCAGACTGGACAACACTACCTGTGGAATAAACATCATTCTAAGGACGCAGTAACTAGCAAAAATAAATTAATACAGAAGGGACCCGGGACATATAAAGACAAACGCTATGGTAAACTCCTTTCACATGCAACTTACTAGGCTGCTTTCATTAACTTATGGCCATACTTATTACACAGTAGATCTTCATTATACTTAAAAATTTTGTGGGTTTTTTTTTCAAATTTCAAGTCCCCATCAAATAGGAATATTAACTTATTCAATGTGGCCACATGATGAATTGGCCTCTGGAAGACTTTTGTTCTTAAAAACACCCAGAAGACTAGCCAGAAGAAAAATCATTAAATCTAGAACATAGTCTATCTTGAAATGAAGGGTATCTGTAAAGTCAGTTTCATTAACATTACGAAACAGAAATGTCCAAGTTCCTTCATAAAGCATAACACAAAGTATTAATAGTTGAATTAAATAGTTAAATACAGAATGCATTTCTACAATTCTGATAAGAGTAAGATATGACAGACAAGTGGCTGGGTCACTGAGTGTTCAAAATAACCAGAGAAACTCAGTTGGAGAAATCAAAGGGCTGTGGGAAACTGGTAGCACTTGTGAATTGCGGGGTGGTAGGAGGCACTCATCCATTTAATTCCAGCCCTAAGACAGCCAGTGACACACATCACTCAGTGAATAAAACCAAGCACTTTGGGGCCCAGCTCCATTTCACACTTGCTACTAGAATACTTTGTCTCTCTGAGCCTCAGTTGTTTCATCTGTAAAGTGGATTGAAAATTCCATCTGCTGCTACATACTATGTTAAGGATAAAATGCGATCAGACATGTAAACCACACTTTTTAAAAATGTATATATATTTTATTGCACTTCAGGTTCTGGGGTATATGTGTAGAAAATGCAGGATTGCTGCATAGGTACACACACGGCAATGTAGTTTGCTGCCTCCATCCCCCCTGTCACCTACATCTGGCATTTCTCCCCAAGTTATCTGTCCCCAACCACCTTACCCACCACTGTCCCTCCCCTATTCCCAAACAGACCCCAGTGTGTAAACCACCCTTTTTAATTGCCAAAGCACCATTGTCAATGTAAGACAGTACAGCAGGGCCACTGAAGAACATGAATGCTGGACTGAAATTTGAGATCCAGACTCAGGGGTTGTGTAATTGTGGGCAAATTGCTAACTCCCAAACCTTGGGGTAAATGGTGACAATAGTATCTCCTACCCTCTGTTAAGAGAAGAAAATGAACTCATATATATAGCATACTTAGATGGGGGCTTGGGACAAAGTATCCCAGGAAAACACGTGTCAGCTGAAAACTGTAAGAGTGTTTTGTTTACATCCTAAGTTCTCAAATTTGTTTTTAAGCTGAATGTTTATAAACTGCTCAGTAGCTAAAGAGCAGTGTGTATTTTCTCAATGACACTTTTCAATAACGAAGGCAAATTAAGTTGTAATAATATAATTACTTACGGTGCCGCAATGAGGTGTATCCATATGAGTGGAAATAATATGTAGTCAATAAACTACCTTTAATTGGCTCTCATATGAAAATAGTGACCTCACTGATATCAACAATGTTATCAATTGCTGAAACAAAGTTACAGTATGCTAGATGGCAGACTGTGCTGGGGGGTGGACTTGAGTGCCAAGGAGCCTCACAAAATTGACTTAAAATTGTGAAAGTATTGGTTAAAAGCCCATTTTTATAATCCTGGCCTCAAGGAGAAAGCAGAGGCAGAAACTGGCAGAGATTCTAGAATATCCAGGAATGATTCTGTACGAAGCTGAGCCACCAGTACACTCAAAGACCCCTATCTATTTCAAACCTCCAATACAGCAAAGAGCAGATCTTGATGGATAAGAACACACATGTGTGTGTATATGAATAGCCGAGGACTAGATGCTACTCTGAAAAACAAAACCCTTGACAATCTAGACGAGACGACAAGACTGAAAAGTCCAGTGGATGATGGACCAAGGTCCCAGCTTCCGTTCTACCACAGTCCAGCCTGATTGTTTCTCTTCTGACCTTTTATGCCTCAGTGCCAAGACTCACCCCAGTAACTGAAGCTATGATTGGCAAGGCTTGCCGGTTACTACAAGTACCATTACACAATACAATAATGCAAGAAGTAAAGTAGTTTATCCATTACTGTCCTAGAACTCTGGTTATTTATAAAGATCTTGTTTCTTCTGCAATATTTAACTTAGTATTTCTGGTGCCCAGCACAGTACCCTGGTATATGTACGTGTTTAATGCACTTTCAGTGATACTATAGCAATATCTAATGACAACAAAAAAAAAAGATTAATACACCTATACTTTACTGAATTTTTAGACACCAGTGCTTTACCAAGATTACTTTATTTCATTTTCAGCACAACCTTTGTGTAATGGTCTCTGTTTTACAACTGACGTATCTGCAAATTTAAAAGCTTGTATCGATGCACAATAAACTGTCATTATCCACAGTACTCGACGCTTTCAAAACACAATTGAAAGTTTTTGTGCTCTATTTTTTAAAAGGTAAGAATATATATTTCATATGTGCTATATGTCATCATTGCGAGTTTTTTGCCCAAGATTTGGCTCAGGAGACAGCACATTTACCAGTAAGGAGTACCAGTTTGTTGAAATGAGCTGTTTCATATTATCTTTGAAAGTTCCTCTTATCTAATCCCTTCCTTAAAATCTTCAGCTTCCACAGCTTTAACTAGTCTGTACAAAATCTGCACTGATCAGTATCAGTTTGCTGAAATCCGTAAGGCAAAACTGAAAGCCCACAATTTTGCCTTCTTTCTTTAAAAAAACACACGGAAAACTCAGAATTATCTATAAGGCCAAGCCTATAGCTTTAATTAAGGCAAATTATTAATGTTCATATAGATTTATCTCTGTGCTTTAAATTAGTTACTAATAATGCAAATTGCTTCATTATTTCTATTAGAAAGTATAACTAATCCTCACTTGAACAATTTTATTTAAGTTTTAAGGCAATCATTTGTAAAGATTCCATATAATGTGATTTTGAAATAATTTATAGGTGGTTGATGAGACATAGCTAAAATGAGAAAATAAATTTTCTCATTTAATTTATTTTATTTACATTTTAGAGTATTTATCACTTAAAATCACAAACTTTAAGAAAAAAGAACAAACATAAACTGCTGTTAGATGCTTTAGTACCATATATGCTAAAATATCTTCCTTCCCCAAAAGAGTTTTAAACATTTGAATTAGCTTCCATAATTTAAGAGCCAGTCTAATTAAATCCCTAAATAGTCTTCAAAAAACAAAGCAGAAACTGTAAGATAGCACACTAAAATGGATGACAACCATCAGTATAAAGGAAAATATAGAATTTATATATTTTATGATACACTTAAAAAAATAAAATATGGAAAGACAATAAGTCTTTCTAAATAAAACTATAAGATAATAAAATGTGCCCAGCTTTTCAAACTCTTTTAAACTATTAACATCTCCTTTGTGTTTTCCTTTTGTTTTTGTTTTTTCCAATATTTCCTTACCTCAGCAAGGAACAGTAATTTTAAGTCCCACTAGGATGCCATAAGAAATACTAGCATGTAGGCCGGGCGAGGTGGCTCACACCTGTAATCCCAGCACTTTGGAAGACCGAGTCGGGTGGATCATTTGAGGTGAGGAGTTCGAAACCATGGCCAATGTGGTGAAACCCCGCCTCTAATAAAAATACAAAAATTAGCTGGGCATGGTGGTGGGCACCTGTAATCCCAATTACTCGGGAGGCTGAGGCAGGAGAATCACTTGAGTCTGGCAGGCGGAGGTTGCAGTGAGCAGAGATTGTGCCATTGCACTCCAGCCTGGGCGACAAGAGCAAGACTCCATTCCAAAAAAAAAGAGAGAGAGAGAGAAATAGTAGTATGTATTTGAAGCATTCCTCTTATTAAAAAAATAGAGCACATTTTGTTGTATATATCAACATTAAAATGCAAAATTATTTTTCTGTTAGTTATTCTCATCAGGAGGTTATTGAATAAAGGAAACATACAGTAAAGCCCAACCCTGCCATAATGATTACCTAACAGCACCTCTCCCCTACCCAGCTTCAAGTCTGCGATACATCAAGAATCGCAAATAATCTCAACACATAAGGTCTAGCCTCCCGGAGACAGGGAACACATTACTCTCAAATTAAAATCTTACTGATGTTCCCAATTGCCTTAATTAGTGAAATTCATCAGTATTTTCATCTGAATTCTTCCCATTTCTATACAGCACTCCATACATACACTGTATCTTTAGATAAAGGTATGATAAGAAAAAATATTCTTATATGAACTTAGTAGGAAAGATATGAGTTCTAATAAACCTGGTTGGTTGTCTATAATGCTAATATAGAATGTCGGGAAAGTGCATCTCGAAGACGGCCGATCACTAGCAGCTCAGGATTGCAGCTCCCAGTAAAAGCGCAGAGAGCCAGTGGACTCCACATTTACTGATAAATTTTTGCTGCCCACGGACCAGGACATTCCCAGTGGAGGAGCCCCACGGGTCGCCAGCGTGCCCCTTTCGGCTGGCGCGGGTTTTTTGCCGGCGCGTCGGCTCGGCGGCTCTTGGTACGGAGTAAACGGGACTGAGTCTCCTTTTGGATGATGCTTGGAGCTCTGGGAAGTCAGAGCAGTCCATCCAGCTGATTGAAAAAGGGGCTGAGAAGCCAGACCGGAGACCCCCCGGCAGAAAAGCACCACGAATTTCAACGCTGCTGATTTAGCTAGCGTTGCGAGTCGCACAGTGAAAATTACATAGATTCCGGAGCTGGGAATTAGCAAGCTCGACGTCCACTCAGAGACCTAATTTGAAAGTGGGTAATTACAAAGACGACAGATGGATAAAACCATAAAAATGCCAAGAAACCACCGTAAAAAAACTGAGAACACTCAAAATCAGAAACTCTCTCTTTCTACAGAGGACGCTAGTTCCTCATCAGTCACGGAACAAGGCTTGATGGAAAACGAATGTGAAGAA